>JAGDQP010042977.1:86-16369 GCA_022664845.1 Lepisma saccharinum
ACACACACACACACACACACACACACACACACACACACACACACACATATATATATATATATATATTCCTTGTTTTCTCCTCTCTTCTTTCTTTCTTTCTTTCTTTTCCCTCTTCTTCGCCCTCCCATCTCTCTTGAGTGAAGGGGAAGGGGGGAGAGAAAATTTACCCATCTCCCCTCTTCGGGGAGAGGCCTCAGGCGCCAGCCGGGAACCGAGGGTTCACCCTTCCCCTCCTCTTCTCTCTTCACTTCTTTTTTCTTCTTCTTAAGAAGGGAAATGAAAGAAGAGGAAGGGAGAAGAAGAGAAAAAAGCTGCGTCTTTCTCTTCTTCTCTCGCCTTTATCTTCCTTTCACAGGAAGGAAAAGAAACAAGAGAAGAACCCCCCTCTCTCTCTGTCTCTCTCTATTTCTCTTTTTCTTTTTTTCAAAAAAAAAGAGAGAGAGAGAGAGAAAGAGAACGCTGTCAATTGCTTTTGATGTGGACGTCCTCATTTTGTTTTAGTCTTCCAATTATCCACTCGTGTATTCAGTGAACTGTTTTTTCTATCGTCTACTGAAGATCGCTTAAAGCCGAAATATACAGTGACTTTACAGTGTTAATTGTGCTCGTGATCTTCCTTAAGAAACTAGGTAAGTACAATTCCTTTCCTCTCTCTTAAAATTTCACCTAATAGATTGTCTATCCGGCTTTTCCCAATATGCACTACAATTATATATATAAAAAAAAAACTTGCGCACAAGACGACACAGACAGGCGGTACAGAGTCAGTCTGTCTCACTCACTGTCTCTCACAAATACACACACAATAAAATAACTTTACGCCGAAGGCGTGTTCACATACTACGAGAGAAGAAACAGAAAACTCGTGCTAAGGACCGACCATGTTGCCAAATGACAGCAGTTTACAGAGTAGCCAGTTCATGGACACGGGAAAGTTAATCAAGAGGTCTTAAAAAAAAAAAAACTAACCCCCCAAGTTTTACAAACGAACGACCGCTGGCTAGAAGCTTAGCGGTCGATTGTAAAACTAAGGGTAAGTGGCAAAGGATGTGTGGCAGGAAAGGGAGGGAGCGAAGTCGGTGAGAGGTTTCTAAATGGATAAGAGGGCAAGGAATCAGTGGGTGGGGAGGGGAGTAAATAAAAATAAAAAAAGTAATCAAAAAGAATAAAGCAATGAAGACAAAGATAAGGTTGGAGGAAATGTAAGTGTCGTTCGAAGATCAGACTGGGATAAAAAAAAATAAGTTCTAAAGCGGGGTTTATTGCCTCTTTCAGGTGACGCAGCGAAATGGGATGCACCAGTTTGAAGAGTGATCGAGGGAACTAAAGGCTAGGATGATGATGAGCGAGAAGATTGGACGAGGAGGAAGCTTCGCGGGAGGGCCTGTTGGAGATTTGGTGATTCCTGGCATGGTAAAATTGTTTACGGATGAGGTGACTGGGATACCCACGGTCGGTGAGAGCTAAGGAGAGGGGTACTAAAATATTTGGGAGGAGGTAGTCAGAGGAGCAGATGCGGTTGGCCCGGACAGCAAGAACGTTTGCTATGGTATGGATCGATGGAAGCTATTGAAACGGAAAGTGCATGCTGTTGGTAGGTTTGATGTGGACGACAGTCTAAAGTTAATTATTCTTGAACCAGACAGCCACATCTAGGAAAGTTGTGTGTTCCCTGGACAAGAATCAGTTGAATTTGATGGGAATGGTGTAGTTTAGGTCTTGCATGAATATTTTCAGTGACCCTTATCCGTACGTCCAGATTAGGAAAATGTCATCGATATAGCAAAGCCAGGTGAAGGTTACACTAGTCACTTAGTCAACGGGAAGTCGGAAGATGAATTTAAGGTAAAACTCAAGATAATAACACGAAGAACGCATACTGGCAACATTACAGTTCCAGCTGTAAACAAATAAATAACACACAGAAGAAATTGCTCTATTTCGATCTCTGCGACCTTTGTCAAGTACATAGTAGATATAGAAGACCAACATGTGTACGAAGATAAACGAGTGGAGCGATAGTGATGCTACACAATGGACGAAGCATCAAGTTTGGAACAACTGACTAACGCATTACATGCATGTTTCAAGATGGAATTGTACACGGTTATGTACTGAAAATGCTGTTATTGGAGAGTTTAGTTTTTGCGCTCAAATCGTGAATGAAGACTCCCTCCCAAAGGCGATAATGTTGTGATGCTGGTCGTAGGGGGAAGAATGTAGGACACAAAAAGTCATATTCATTGAAATGGATATCACTTTGGAAAAACACCGTTAATACTTCCGTTGACATAAAACGTACCTACAACATGAATTACTTACATCATTACTTAATTTCCCATCTTTAACTCACAGCAAGAAAGCACTTCCTTTCTTCCTTGCAGAGGGCAACCCCTGAATTCCACCTCTGCAACTGAAATTAACAGCCAACGTCTTCAGCATGCTCTAGTCAACAGAGACTATCCATCTATCCCTGTAACAAAGCATATCCGACGTGCATCTGTACACATTCATACCACCAACAGTTCGAATCCACCAGTCCTATCACTCAGTTCCATCCCAAACTAACCAAGATCTAACGAATTCTACATTCTTCAATCCGACCCAGACAGTATCTCCAACCAAACCCAGATTAATTTTTCAGTACTTCCCTTTCCCAATTTTAGAAAAATTTCAGTCCGTACGAATTCTTCCCCTGTTTACCCCAACAGGCGCCCACATATGCAAGAAACCCAAATGTATGACCTACTCCATCGTCATCACTTTATATATATGGAAATCAGAACAAGTAAATTGTTACTTTATTTATTTTGCTGTTAGATTTTTATAAAGCATTGTTAAGAATTTCCATGGTAGCATTCTTAAGTACTTAAAAGAAAACAAGAAATTGTGGGGGGGGGGGGGGGGGGGGGGTTGAATGTGGTGTAAGAACTTAATTTTTTTGTGATGTATAATCTTATGTAAAAACAATTTATGACAATAATAAGTGAAATTAAGTAACGAAAGACTTACAGTGAAGAAAATCCTAGTAAGTCCCACTGTGCCAATTTTTACAACAAAAGTTATGACGAAGGCAACTACCAAATGTAAGAATTCTAAGAGACCTGGTCGAGGAGGTACACTACATTTTTAATACTAGACACTATATGATCAAATGTATCGGACACCCCGCGACACGTGGGTTTATCATAGAAGACCACACAGTACTGCCATCTACCTCGTGGAACACATGGTCAGCGACCTCAGTAGTCAACAAACAGCGCGAGACAACACAAACTGTGTCTGAAACACTCACGGACTTTCAACGTGCTCAGGTGATTGGCTGCTACTTGTGTAATAAGTCTGTGCAAGAGATTTTCACCCTCCTGAACAACCCTAGGTCTACTGTTTCCAAAGTTATAATTAAGTGGAAAAGTCAAGAGATGTGTTCCAAACTGCATCAGAATCTACTCCAAGCATCATGACTGTCCCAGCAGCTGCCCATAAGCCAAACACCACACAAGCAAATGACAAACGCCGCATCGCGTGGAGCGTCAAAACTGAACCACAGAACAGTGGAAAACTGTTGAGTAGAGTGGTGAGTCACGGTATACAATATGGCGGTATGATGGTAAGATGTGGGTGTGGCGAATGTCTGGTGAACGACATCTACTCCCGTGCAAAATGAGAAAGTTCTAATTACAATTGAGCACGTTTGAGGTACCCATATCACTTTCAGTGTACGCCTATGTATCTTTGGGTGGTGCAAGAAAACTCTATGTAACTTTTCAGCAGAAGGAAATAGTTTGTCCTATGTACAGTTTACCCCTTCAGGCAACATAAAAAGCCCAATCTACTACTTAAGTCTTCCTAAAACGTAGAACTACAGTTAACGCAGTTTCATTCTGCACGGCAGTATAGTGTCGACTGTGAAATTCGGTGGTGGTTGGGTTACAGTGTGGTCATGTTTCTCCTGAATGGGGTTTGGCCCAACAAATCTTCCGTTACCTGACGAGGAGTGAAGACTGTCATCAAGGCTAAGAGTGGACCAACACCGTACTGACTGCCAGTGTTCTCGATGGAGGGCGGTCGAAACTTGTACTTAATTTTCAGGTGGGTATCCGGATACTTCTGATCACAGTGTATGTGTGTGTCAATCTAATATCTCACTATTTATTAATGGGATGGAAAACAATTGAGCGAAGAAAAAATGGTGGTCGATTGAGAGCATGATGAAAATCTGTTTTACATCAAGTAAATCGTGTTAGTGGCATTAAAAATTCTACCAGACAATAAAATTGCGTGTGTGATCTATTTCAGTTGACAAATCATAATACATGATTACTTCTTAAGAATACTATTATGAGGTCGTTTACTATGGCAGCCTTCTAACGTAACTGATAGATCTCGGGACGGTCAAAAGGTTTGTGCACGTGGCCACGGGTTCAATTCAAGCCAGGATCTAACGAACGGAGTTGTTGGGAGTCTACTTCATCAAAAACAGTTAAGTCCTGTCTTTAGAAGCTAATCAGTTCGTTTACGAAGTTAATAATAATTCAATTCTAACATAACTGCGAATGAAGTGATCACAGAAAACTGCCTCTAAAAACAAGTAACAATGAGGCAAGTGTGTAGTGTGCAGCCCTGAAAATAAACAAATTTCAGTGGAAAGCCTAGGTTACGTGCAAATCACCAATTCAATACGAAGAACTGTTGCCGAAACATTTTAAGGGGGAAAGAGAAGTTTTTTCAGGTTAAATTAGGACCTTACAAGCAAATGTTTCACGTTGCGAAACAATTAAATGCATACCTAATTCCCACATGATCGGGTAGTTCTCTGTGTTGGATAGTCCTTCATGAAAAACTATAACGGTTTTATCAAAACAGCTTTAGCTCTCATCCTCGAAAATTTATGATTACTTCATACACAACGTTGCTACCTATTACGAATGTACCCACTCCACGACAGAATCTTTGTCGATTCGGCTATAATGTTAGGAACTTTAAGTGAACGCTAATATCTCATTTTGGTGCAGTTTCGACGATGAAATACTGTGCACTGCAATGGCAAACGACGGAAAAGAACCACGTGAGTAAAGTATTATATATTGTGTAATTTAAAGTATATACATAAACATGCCAGATATGCAATCTAGTACGTGAAATTTAAATAGGAGAGGTAGGGCTAATTACGATAACTTATTGACAATTAATTGCCACAGAAAGAATTAGACTACGGACTAATGTTATATATCATTTTACGCAGTAGGCAGTTGTGAAATATGTAAAGAATTATTTCATGGGGTAACTGGGATTAAAAGAACTCGGTGTGGGCTTTACAACAACATATATTTGGTTTTACAACTACAACTATTCGCGGAGATATAGTATTGGAAAGAGAAATACGCTGGAAAAATACCTTTTTAAAGGGTTTTGCAATATTCATATATTCACTCTGTTTACAAAACAAAATCAAATGCAAAATTTTCAATTGGAAAGTAATAGCCTTGTGATAGTACTAAAGAACTGATATAAAAAAAGTTTTGCTAACACAAAATGTACACTAAAGTAAACCAAACAGTTTTTCACAGGATCTGAAAAATTAAAAAATGCGTTCTACATCACAATTTCATTTCAATAGACAATAAAATATGCGATCCCATTTACCCCGCAAATGTTATTTCTGGGGCAATTAGAATCATGCTCATTATTAACATTATTCATCTGTTGCAAAACTTAACAATTTCCTCTTAAAAACAAGCCATAGCTATATTTCAAATATTTCTACATTTTTTCCACAGGACCTTTTAAACTAAAACACTCTAAAAAAAAGTAAAATATTGGTCAGACTTCATATTAACATGGCCATTTTTTCACCCGTTACACACTGACCTTGAAACGCCCCTGATCCCAATTACCCCTACCTCCCCTAGAGAAAAGGAATTGTACGTAAGAAGGTTCCTGAGGAAATCACGTGCACAACTTAACACTTCAAAAACGTTACTAGATATTTTGACTTAATTCATCCTCAGTAGAGCGTAGGATGGAAGTATCACAGAGTCCATAACTGGTGGAGGCAAAAACCTTAAATAATCTTGTATATCACACGCACTATTTTACAACGTGACATTTAAGCATGTTATATTTTAGGTTTAAAGTTAATAAAAAAGCTACATATCCTATAACGACATTCAAAAAGGCAAGGCGTGTTTTGCATTTGTAAGCGACAAAACTTAGGGTACTTAAAGTAAGGTTTACTTAATTGTAAAATAGGTTTCAAGTTGACGTAACTAATTTTGATGCGCTGGAAGAAATGTTAATGTGTGTTTATAAAAACATATGTGCACACACAAACTTCAGAAAGGAAACAACACACAACTAAGTCCTGCTTATATTGAGGTGCATGATTGCTTTCAAATGCCATAAGGAAAATATAAAAAGTGGGGGAAAGAATAGACTATTTAACCCTATCACTATGTTCTTCTAAAACACACCACATTATGACCTGGGGTCCGCGCGGACCCCATCTGTCCTTGAGCGCATTTTCCTTGAACTAAGTATTTGGGACGTTGTGATTTAAGCGTTCATCGTTCTAATACTCAGTTCATGTTTACTATTTTATTATTGATTTTCTTCTCGTTTTATGTTTACTTTATTTTATCCATATTACAAAATTCTGATGCAAAAAACTGCTATAATAAATTGAAGAAAATTACATTATCATCATATAACTTTAAGAATGTTCTAAATGTGGCATATTTTAACCTAATCCACTGACTACGAGCATTTACCAAGTTTCTTATCATTTAGTTCACATGTTTTAAATGGTCCCTGCGCAGACATCACATATTGTGGGCTGGTGTTCCGGACAGCAAGGAATATGGCAGCACTTTCATCTGGTCTTCACCTTCCTATCCGAAGAACGTGGACACAGTTGGCACCGCATCTTTTTCTGCTTATCTTGACATCCAGTTCCACCAGATGCAGCTTGAAGTTTTCTAATTTCAATTCCCAGAGATTTAAGTGATAGACGAACTCCAGACTGCAGAGCTTGTGGATTCTCAGGTCTTATCTGAATATGGTCATTGACTAACTCTCTCCCAAGTTGTTTAAGAGATAATCGACGTCTGTGTCGCTTTTCAAATTCCCAATCTTGGAATTTCAAAATCCAAATTATGTATGCAGCGATGGCTTCGCAATCCAGCATGTTGAACCATAAAACCATAGGGCAGCGGCGTATCTTACGCTTACATGAATATAACCTGCATAAATGGTCAAGGTTGTCTACACCAGATTTTGTTTCATTGTAATGAATAATAATCTCGGGATTTTTGTCATTCTCTTCATTTATTGCTTTGTCGTGATGCATGGATGAGAGCAAAACAACTGCCTTTCCTTTTTTAGGAACATAACTAACCAGGGTCAATTCACGATCAAAACAAAAGATTGCAGATTTCTCTTCACGTTGGCGATCTTTAAGTAACTCTCTTGGAACTTTTTTCGATTATGCCGCATTGTTCCAACCACTGTAGTTTTCACTTTTAATAGATCTTCAGCTAGCTCAGCTCTAGTAAATAAATTATCCATAGTGACGTTGCGTCCTTTGTTTTTCCAAGGGTCAACCAATCGCTTTACAAGATCTACAGTACTGTTCCTTCCAACAGCAGCACCAGGCACACACACTTCTGCAGTCAAAAGATATGAGTTTTCGGCGTCACAACACCAGTATATTTATATACCATATTTCCCTTTCTTGGTGGGAATGTACTGTTTAATTTTACACCGTCCGCGAAATGCTACCAACTGTTCACCAACGGTCAAGTCACTTCCAGGCTTGTAAAACTTTGCCAGATTATCCAGAAACATTTTCCAGAAATCGCTGCAGGCAGCCAGTTTGTCAGTCTCTAGTCTCTGTTCTCTTGTGGCTTCATTGTCGAAACGACAGAAACGAAGCAAATGATGGAATCGTTCCACTGACATTGTAGCACGAAACACTGGCCTCCACTGTCCATTGACCACATTTCTCCAACGCTTTCATTCGCCGATTTGTAAACTCCAATAAATAACAAAATCCCAATAAAAGCATATATTTCTGTTTCAGTCCATGTCTTTTGAGTTGCAGGATGGGATGTATTCCACTTTGATATTTGTTTAGCCCTTCTATTTGTCTCTCGAACAATAAGATTGAACATGCCTGGTGTTATGAGCAGCTTCAGTGTGCCACATTTTTCAAAAACATTCTTAGCATCACCTACTAATTCTCTTGTTTGTCGCAAAACATTATGAGCTGCAGTTTGTGTTGAATGAGGTTCTTTTGTAGTCCATTTGCGCCCCGAACGCGATTAAAAAATATGAGCTTGATTTAAAATATTAACGTGTCTAGCCAGTTTACCACTATTACATGGTTGGTCGAGAGAAGAGTCACTATCACATACACTACCAGTAACAGATTCACTATCAGGTTCATAATGCATATCTTCAGTTTCATCCCCTACACCCTCTTCATATTCTGAAGATTCGTCGCAACTCCCAAAATCTATGTCATCATCACTGTCGTTTCATAAAATAAACGTTTAACTTCTTCTATTGGAACTCCCTTTTGTCGTAACATTTTGCAGCGAAAATGACAGCACACAGATAATTGTTGTTGTTCTTGTGGTTCTTCTTCTTTTTGTGCTTCTTTCATCAAATTCAAGTGCAGTTATTTAAAAATGGAAATCACTTCAGGAACACTGCAGAAGAGGTCTTCACTGCTTCGCAAACAGGTACAAACACAGTCAAAAAAGTGGCACGAAATATTAAAATCATGTGTACCTAGAGTACCCTGCCACCATTTGACAAACTAAAGAAGTTTGTAAATATTCAAAACGTGCATAAAACAATTTATACAAAGGAAATTATATCTTAAATAGACCTGGGGTCCGTCCGGACCCCAGGTCATAGAAATATGACATTGAAATTTTAAGGTAAAATTCACAACGCTCCGTCGATCTGTATACAATGAAAAGCTTGTAGCGATTTACAAACATTTTGATTTGAGATGTCACTGAGTATGAACACTCGGAAAAGGATATGCACAAAATGACAGCCACGCAAAAGTGCCTGGGGTCCGTGCGGACCCCAGGTCATAATGATAGGGTTAAAGCAAAATCCAAATCAATGTTCTACTGATGAAAGGCGATTTCAATCGGTAGCTGTGAAGCGCTGATCAAATTGGAATATATCCATCAGATAAAATTTCCAAAAATGAGTCACTGACCCCTTTCATCACAGGGGAGAATGGTTAATTAAACATAATAAAGAGGAACATGCAACTGGTTTCGGCGCCACATTCCAATCTTAAAAAGCACACAGACACAAATTGTACACTTGTAATTTACATACCTGTAACAATAGTTGGGAGCCGACCATACAGTAAGAACTGTTTCGTTAAAATGCCACTTATAGCCTTCCATGACCAACTGATGGGCTCGGCAAATCATGTCAATATCATTCGCGGCGTTGAACTGGGCCACGACATCAGATCCAAAGAGATATCCCGCTCCCCTTGGACTCACACCCCAACCTTGAGTATCTGAAAGATCACATAATAAAGAAGCATTGCATCATACCTCAAGTACAAAGAAATTCCAACTAAATATACAACTATACATTACGCTTTAAAAATTTTTCTTCCGTTCTAAACGTCCTATTGTACCAAACTTTTAAACTACTTCGTAGATATACACACACACAGACAACTGAACTTTAGACACTATTACGAACTACAAATATACAAAATTTAAAATTAACCGTCACATACTACGCTTACTTTCTAATTAAAAACGGGCATGTAGACACACTGCCTTGCCTAATATAAACTCTTCAAATTTTAACTCCCTCTTCGCAAAATCACATTTACTGAAAAGTACTGAAGTACGACGATAGTCCCTGACGGAATGAATATACAAACTATTTATTAGCGACTTAAGGAGTCACCATTTATTGGTTTTGTGCGCTAGTTATTAAGAATATATAGTGAAATTATTAATCAGCCTATCAACTATTCATATATTTAGACGCTGGTTCGCTTCAGGTAATGTACTGTTAGAGAGTTTCTAACAGTAATTATAAAATAGCATATAAAATTTCGTCATGCTTAGTAGTAACTCAATATTTGGTCCGCTTTTAATTATTTTGAACAGGGTTATAGGTTACGAATATCAATAGCGACAACAAATGAACGGGGGAAGGGGAGGGAGGGGTTGAAGGAATGACACAAAAATGCTTTTTCGAGAAAACTCGTTTTAATGTTGAAAATCTTGTACCAAAGAGTAGTTTGCCAATCATTTTGCCGCTTTTCCCATGGACAGTTTCTACGTATCAGTATGTATGAAATATTCCGTTTAATAGTACTACGTTCCTCCAACAGAAAGCACAGAACCCGAAAGAGCGCAAAAGCTTTTTTTTTTTCTCTCTCACTTACTCTTCAAATATCCTGGATCACGAACTAGGACCGGTATAACATTACCGTAGCAGCGTCTCGCACTTTGTACCAACATGAATTGGCACACAGATTCAGACTTCTCCTACCGACCACTCTGGCTGAGATTTTCCAGTTTTCGGAAGTCACATTGGGTGAATGCGGGACGTACCTTACACTGGTCGCTACCCTACTTCTCCCTTCGTCCGGGTGAGTGCTCCACAAGGGACCTCATCTCTCCTACACCTTAAATGGCTGCTCCCAATTCAGCCTATAAAACGTAAATTAAATTTTAAAGGAAAACTTCGTGGACAACGTGTAGCACCTCTGAAAAGGATTCTCCTGCCTACCTGCAAGTGGTCAACTGAATCCCTAAAAAGCTGCCAACACTTTTCAAAACCGGGTCCGGAAGGTATGTTTTTGTGTAGGAAATGAGGGAGAATACTTTGAAAAAAGTAACAAGCGTTTCCAAAGAAGTCTTCATGGGTGCTGAGAATCTGGAGACTAAGTCACCCTCGCAAACCCAGGGCACTTGCTAGAAATCTACGATGGTAGTTGATTTTAGATTTGTGACCTAGTATAGCACGTAGCTTCTAAGAACGGGACCTAGTATTTACGTAGGATCCAAACCAAGCCACAAGGCAGAGTGCGAATTCACAGGTACCATGCGATTCCACTACCAACAGAAAAGATCCTTCTCCATTTGTGTGATGGTAGCTGAGTTACACGACTTCGTCACAACCTCCGGTTTCACTATAAGACATAATTTGCAGGCAAAAGGTACTAAATAAAACAAGACAGAAGATAAATACAATAATAAACACGCACGTTACTTGATAGACACA
Source organism: Lepisma saccharinum (assembly GCA_022664845.1). Taxonomy (NCBI): domain Eukaryota; kingdom Metazoa; phylum Arthropoda; class Insecta; order Zygentoma; family Lepismatidae; genus Lepisma; species Lepisma saccharinum. Next base: position 11,373 of record JAGDQP010042977.1, read on the forward strand.
AACGTTTGTAACAAGTTGGTGTCTACACAACACTTACCAAATATACATAAGAAGTACTTGCCATTTAAAGATCACTATCAATAAGAACGAACTAGTGTTAAAGCAAACATTTACCTTCTGGATCAGACCACAACAAATCGCACATAGGTCCATCATGAGGTACTTCCTGTTTCCTGTCAATAGTTCTAATCTGATCCAACGTCTGTATAGAAGGTGAGAGACCTCCATGAACGCAAAATATCTGAAATAACAAATACAGATTTTAGTAATATTGTATAACCCTAAATATGTATGGGAGATGAATTTCATTTATTAAAGCCAACATTTCACACTAAAGCGCGGGGAGGGGGGGGGGGGGAGATACAACGGCATTGCCATCGTATCGTCTAAGAGAATAGAGATTAAAAAACAAGTTTCGTCAATGGATGCATTGACTTCCTCAGGTGAAAAAATGTAGGTTAAAAAGTTGAAGGAATAAAAGAAGCCGTCCGGAGATATGGCCTTTTGTCGATTTTCTTCGCAGGTGAAATAAAAAATGACGGTCCTGGACGGAAACAAGGTAGATCTAATGTTGCCACAGTGTGTTGCGAAATGGAATGCTGTTGCCAGATACTAAAACAAAGATTTCGGTGAAGAAATAAATGTGTGTTTGGTTATGTATGGGAAGTTACGTGTATAAATAGGTTTATTTTTTTAAAAAAAAAGTTGAAATAGATTAACATGTATTTTTTTAAAATATGTTTCATTGAATTTCATTTATTTAACTTGCCTTGATCTAAATTTGTGCAGGTTGTTTTTTATGCATAAGGATGCTTTCATAAACCATCCGCTCTTTATGTGAACTTGATTAATACAATATCTTTTCATCGGCTATTTCATGTGTGGTAGTTTTCAGGTGTTGTGAGACGCCAGATGTGGGAAATACATTCTTTTTGGCATCTCTAATGTATAGTGTAGTAGAAATATATATATATATAATCTTTTTCATTATTTTGTTTTTCAAAAGTTTTTTTTTTTTTTTCACACAGCAAGTGATTTCATGCTTTACGCTGCAGATAATCAATCTAATCAGTAGGATTGGAGTTAAGCTTTTATACATTTATCCCAATTTACTTTGCTTTGTTTCCCTGCAGACTTACGAGGCAAATGATGGGATTATTTATAAATGAATTCACTGCCACATTGCTATACTTATTACATATTGACCCTGACAAACATAAGGAATTAAGGAAGACTTAAGTTACTTGGTATATTTTGTATTAAAATACTAATAAACCTCCAAGGAACTGAAGAAATATTTTCAATTATAGGAAGAATTTAAGTTCCTAGAGATCGTAATTCAACTTCGATGACGTCTTTATTATAAACTAAAAAACTATAAATTCTTACCGAAATATGCTCTTATCCCGTATATACAATACATTAATTTCTAACTGCAGTATTATTCAAGGAAGATACCTATTGTTGATCATAATTACCGTCCGCAAAATCTTTAGCTCAAAATTCAGGGAAATAACCTGCTTCTATTCAAGGGCAGATATTTATATGTTTGGATTTACTAGTACATTGATTTTAAAATTTGAATTTAATTTTTAAGGTCTTTAGGCAACTTATGGCTCAGACCGGATGAATTGGTTTAATGAAGAAAGTGGGAGGAAACTGGAGAACCCTGGGAAAACCCATGCGCACGGTGTTTGTCCACCACAAAGCCCACATGGCATGACCAGGGATCGATCCGACGACCCCTAGCGACAGAGGTGAGCGCTTTACCAACTGAACCACCACGACCCCACTAGTACATTGTTTTTCAATATTAAAACACTACGCATTGCTCCCGACTCCAAGGCTCGTCCCATACTGTAAAATTATACACATTTAAAAACATTGCACCAAACACATTTTGTTATATGCATATTTCAAAAGAGTTGCATAATTAATACTTTTGTAAACAAGCAACTACATATAGGTTTTTTCTAACGAGTCTGTTGCAATAGTGCTCTGAGAAGTATTATTTCAAAGCATATCATAACGTAACCACTTTTGAAACTATAGTAAGTATTATCGGCACTTAACAGTATGAGGGCAATTTTAAAAATTAATTTTAAAATAGGGTGGCAACGCTGACAACTGGGTACTTGGTTACAGGGAACAACCACAGTATGTTTCAACTGTGCCGAATATGTATACTCAAAGCTTGGTGTGGATACGTCGAACCGAATGGAAGTAGTATATATTTTTAATTTTTAAAACTGATTGGCAACACGATCAACTATGGGACCTGAAGTACCTCTATGCCGAGTCCCAGTACGTACATACAAAGTTTGGTCCTAATACCTTCAACGATATGGAAGCAAATAAAAAAAAAATATTTTCTAAAATTGGTTAGCAACACTGACAAATGCGGCGCTGGAAGTACCCACATGAACTGTCCCATACCTAACGAACATCCCAAATTTTGTGTAAATCAATACGGATACGTCCAACGGTAACAAATATGAAATTAATTTTTTTAATCGTTTGGCAAGCCTGAAAAACTAGGGTGCCTGTATGACCGGTCCCTAATGAACATGTATGTCAAATTTAGTGTAAATCAATGCACACGTGCAGATTTGTATTAATAAAGGCATTTCTATAAGTTAAATTTTAAAACAGACTGTCAACACTGATAACTGGGGTGTTTGAAGTCGGGGGCACCCAAAACTTTCTTTTATTGTGTTGAATGATGTTTAAGCTAACTTTGGGGCAGATACGGCATGGAAGAAGTTTTATTCAAAATTATATTTTAAAAAGTTGGCAACACTGAGGGAACAGGGAAACCCAGAAATTCTCACATATACCAGGAACTATTTGCAATCTAGGGTTTAAGTTGTATTTCTTCTTAATTACCTGTATTAAAGTAATCCTTGTTTAAAGAGACGTTAGCAGTATTACAAATTGATGACTTGGAGGAGGAAAAAAAAATAAATATTTTAGAAATAACAACCATTTTTGTCCCGTATTTACAACACAATTACTGTGTTCCGTGACCCTGGTGTTAAGGTTCCTTTTGCTCATTCTGATGTACTCGTCCTTTAATTGGCAAGTGATCTGGTAAACGCCACAACCTGAGTTTTTGGAACATAGTAACTTTTAAGTTGGGTAAAATTTTTATTCAGTGTTTGGGGGTTTTATGGCGGGTTTCAACTTATTTTTGACAAAAACTGTTTTCAGTCTATCGGTAACAGGTTGGTACAAAGGCAAACTTATCCATATTTTATCTATTTTCTCTTCACTTTCGTTTCCTGCTTTTATAATGTTTCGATTGTGTGTGCTGGTACCATTTAAAACAGTGTGTGTATCAACCATTATGTTGTCCTATCCGTATTATGTAGTCTACTTTTGTAAAAAAAAATTAGTTGGAACCCGCCATAAAATGCCCAAAAATTTTAAATATTTCACCCAGTTAAAAAGTTACTGTTCAAAAAAACACAGGTTGTGGGGCTTGCCAGATCACTTTCCAGTTAAATGACGAATACATCGGAATGACCAAAAGGAACCTTAACACCAGGGTCCACATGAGAGATGCCGAAAAGAATGAATTTCCCACATCTGGCCTCTCACAACACCTGAAAACTACCACACATGAAACAGCCGATGAAAAGATATTGTATTAATCAGGTTCACATTAAGAGCGAATGATTTATGACAGCATCCTTATAATAATAATGAAAAAGTGCACTAAATCCAGATCAAGGCAGGTTAAATAAAACTTGGTTTGACAAATAAAATCCAATAAAACAACATATTTTTTAAAACATTTATTCATGTATTTCAACTTTTTTAAATAATAAAACATTTATACACTTAACTTCGCATACATAACCAAACACACAGTTGTTCAACGAAGTCCTGTTTTAGTATCGCAACGAGGTCCTCGCCACGTACACTTACATTAGTTTACGTTTAAATTATTCTGACTAATAATTGAGAAATTTGCCAAAAGGGTTCACAACTTATGGCTAAGTCATAGGCTGTCTCCTAGCGTCAAATCCTTCAATTAGTTTTAGATATCTTTGTACTGATGATGCAGCGAGGAAAACATGATAAAATAAAAATCACACCTTCACTATGAACTAAAAACTGGACGGGCCTTCGGCACTACACTACTGACTTCTACGGTCCCAAAGTTAAAAGGAAAAAGTTAAGAGGTAAAAGGGAGCTAAGAGGGACATATACACCTTAGGAGGCTCGTCAACTACCGCACAAACTATTTTCAAAATGTCATCTAACTCTATAAAAAAGTGAAGCTTTGACACAATAGAGATTTCATTTGAAGAATTATCTGGTTCTTAGAACCGGGTACCCGTATCCTGGACAGCAAGGGTACAAGATGATTGGAGCGTGGGATCCAATAAGGATCTAGAGTAGCTGTTTCCTAGTTAAAAATAAAGGGGGTTCATCTAGAGAAGCAAAGCCACAGAATATTTTTGCAGAACTTGGCATAGGAAAAGTGTCCTGAAAGACAGACAACTCCTCTCTGAAGAGTTAACCCTTGAGTTCCATGTTTCAATTATATAGTTTTAACTAACCAACTCTATGGCTTATGGAACTCGCAAGTTCATCGTCGCACTAACAAACGTTCGCCACTGGATTCTATCCTGGGCAATATCAAGCCAGTTTTCATCACGAACACCTACTTCTCGAAGATCTCTCCTAATATAGTCCTCCCAACGACGTCTCGGTCTTCCCAATGGTCTCCTTCCATACGACCTGCCAACCAGGATAGAATATAATCTTAGTTTTTTCCCCATCCGAGCTACATGGCCTGCCCACCTTAGACGTCGCGATTTCATTATTTTTACATCACCTGGTGAATCGTACAGTCCGTGGAGTTCATTATGCAGTCTCCTCCACTCTCCAGTCATCTCGTCGCGTTTCGGCCCGTGTATCTTTCTCAAAACCTTATTTTCTAATACACGTAATTTATGTTCATCTGCTATGGTCGTACTCCAACTTTC
>JAGDQP010042978.1:0-15656 GCA_022664845.1 Lepisma saccharinum
TGGCACAGAAATTAGAATACCTGATTCTAATAGAACTTTTCACGTAGAATTCAAATATGTAATCAGTTTTTCTCCATCACCCACCATTTTCCCGTGACACCCACGTGACCTTGAAATATGGGTTATTTTCAGATTTTTTTGTTTACGTGTAGATAATCACATGTAACTTCCACGGTAATTACAATATAAGCACGGTTTATACCTCATTGGATTCGCAATGAAACACACTTTACTATGATGTATACACCGTGTCGCCATTTTTTATATGAGGGAAATTCTAGAGGGATTTTGTGGGAAATTCCCTCCAAAAAGTAGTTTATAAGAATGTTTTTGTCTCATGTCACTATTCATGTAGCGATACAGAAACTGGAATTGCACCAAAATATAGATTTATGTCTACTCAATAGATCATGTTAATTTCATGTGAATCGCGTTATTCTATCTAGAGATATAAATAGTTGTTTCTATTTACAGGTTTAAATGCAAGGCGTTCAGCAAAGATATAAACCTAACGTTAACGTATTGTTGTCGGCACATACATTGATACACAGGTACAAGCACAAATACACACAAGCACACACAATGCACGATTGCTTTCTGTGGAAAATTAGGAAATTTTTACGATTTTGACCTGCCAACAATGAATTAAACTATCAGGAAAGAACAGCGAAAAAATAATTCGCTGAATTCCATTATCACTTTCAAGAGAAGACAGTTAGTATCGCGTGGTGATGCAGTGAGTTAGATTGCGTTCTGTGCTGCTTTGTGAATTATGAAGTGTAGGTTCGTGTTTGCATGTGTGTGATACCGTACAGGATACAAGATGCCGAGGAAGTGTGTAAATCACCCGGACAATTTCTGTTATGTATGTGGGGAGCTGACATTTAAATGGCAACGTCGATGTTTCACTCCACTTGTGAGGAAGTGTTATCAGTTATATTTTGGTTGCAGCGTAGGAGACCAAGATAAGGACTGGACTCCTCACTACATTTGTTGTACTTGCGTGAAACGTCTGACTGGGTGGGTAAATGATCAACGGAACATGAACTTCGGCGTACCCATAATCTGGAGGGAACCAAAAGATCATTTTTCGGACTGCTACTTTTGTATGACACAGATAAAAGGAATAACCAGTAAATCTAAGCACACAGTGCAGTACCCTAATTTGCCATCAGCAATTAGCCCAGTTCCACACAATGCAGAATTACCAGTACCACAACCTCCAACTCATCTTACTGTAGATGAAGATTACGTACTTGAGGCAACTGCTGAAGTACAACATGAAGAGGAAGATGATCCTACATATGTAGGAAGCACATCTAGATTCGAGCCCCATCTGATAACTCAGGGTGAATTAAATGACCTTGTTCGGGATTTAAAACTCTCCAAAATAGAGGTAGAACTTCTTGCTTCTAGACTTAAAGGCTGGAATCTGCTCCATCGTGACACTAAAGTCTGTGTTTTTCGAAACCGTCATGCAGAGTTTCAGAACTACTATTCTAAAGAAAATGATTTAATTTATTGTAACAATGTTTGTGCTGTCATGGGTTCACTCGGACATGAACATTTAAGTACAGAGTGGAGATTGTTTATTGACTCTTCAAAAACTAATTTGAAGGCAGTCCTTTGCACAATATGCAACTAACATGAAGGAAACCTATGAAAACATCAAAATATTGTTAGAAAGAATTCAGTATGAGAAATACAAGTGGAACGTTTGCTGTGATTTAAAAGTCATTTCTTTGTTAATGGGTTTGCAGCTTGGTTATACGAAATATTGTTGTTTCCTGTGCGAATGGGACAGTAGGAACAAAGCGGAACATTACAACAAAAAGAAATGGCCAAAGCGTGTATTAACTCCTGGACAGAAGAATGTTGTTTATCCCTTACTGGTGAGCCCTGGTAAGATAATTCTACCTCCTCTTCATATAAAGTTGGGGCTTTTCAAAAATTTTGTTAAGGCAATGGACAAAAGTAATGCAGAATTTTGTTATCTGAAGGAAAAATTTCCTCGGGTTAGTGACGCTAAAATCAAGGAAGGGATTTTTGTAAACCCCCAAATAAGATGTTTGATTCGTGGCAAAAAAAAAATTACGATCTCTTAACTCCGGTTGAAAAAGCAGCTTGGTGTTCATTCAAAAGTTTAACAGAGAATTTTTTAGGAAACCATAAAGCCCGAAACTACCGTGAAATTGTGAGTGATTTCCTGCAATCATTCAAAGGAATGGCTTGCAACATGTCCATTTCCTAGACTCCCACCTGGATTTCTTTCTGAAAATCTCGGTGCCGTTAGTGATGAAAGTGGGGAACGTTTCCATAAGGAAATTTCCGCCATGGAGAAGAGGTACCAGGGACAGTGGAGTTCACAAATGCTAGTAGATTACTGTTGGACGCTCAAGAGAGATGTTCCAGAAGCCAAACATAGAAGGAAGTCTACAACTAAAACATTTTAGTTAAGGTAAGTGTTCATTTGTTAACCCTTAACACTTCTTTGGTAAAGTACATATGTGGCAAGCTTTGTTTACTTTAGTTTAACAATAGAAACAACTATTTATATCTCTAGATAGAATAACGCGATTCACATAAAATTAGCATGATTTATTGAGTAGACATAAATCTATATTTTGGTGCAATTCCAGTTTCTGTATCACTATATGAATAGTGACATGAGACAAAAACATTCTTATAAACTACTTTTTGGAGGGAATTTCCCATAAAATCCCTCTAGAATTTCCCTCATATAAAAAATGGCGACACGGTGTATACATCATAGTAAAGTGTGTTTCATTGCGAATCCAATGAGGTATAAACCGTGCTTATATTGTAATTACCGTGGAAGTTACATGTGATTATCTACACGTAAACAAAAAAATCTGAAAATAACCCATTTTTCAAGGTCACGTGGGTGTCACGGGAAAATGGTGGGTGATGGAGAAAAACTGATTACATATTTGAATTCCACGTGAAAAGTTCTATTAGAATCAGGTATTTTCTCCCGTGTGCCAGAGAAAAAGTTTCTTTTTGTCGACTAGTGTAATTTATCAACATGCTAGTAACTGTTATTTTAAGTTTGAAATGTGTAACATGTAAGGTTTACAATGCTTATAAGGAGCATGCTAATTTTCCTTTTGAACATTTGTAACTTTTCCTTTTGATACAGTTTCTATATATAATCTTGGCTCTTTTTGATAGAAACTTAGCAGAAAGTTATCATTCATTCATTTGCTTTTTATGTTCAATTTGTATTAGTAGTATGGAGTAGCAGGTATGGCCTATGGTATCTACTTGGTTTGTTACAATCAGTGAATCCGCCAGACCCCGACCATGTGAAAATTGTGAGCAACAAATACTCGAGACAACACCCAAACTTTAATGCAATGCTTATTCTAAAGTATCCTGTGGCCAGCTCATTGCTAATTAAACACGTTTGGGTGTTGCACTGCCAATGTCAAACCACAAATTTGACGTACCTTTCTAACCGCCGAATTTCTACAAAAAATATCCATTGACAATGGCTTAATTTATGCCTGTTTTGTGCTTTATATCTTCAACAAATGGTATATCGAAATGAAACAAAGGAAAAATCAATAACATTCTAGGGATATAGATATTTCGGCAAAAAGTATTATGTTCTGATTTTTTAATCGAAAAAAAAAATGAGTTTTTGTATGGTTTCCTTCTGTAGAATAAGCAAACCAGTATACTTTTAAGATGATGATCACGACTATTATTGTGAACAAGGTTAAATAAAAGAATGAAAAAATGATATACTTAAATTTTATATTGTTTCTCAGACACTGAAACGTCAGTACAGGATAGAGTATAAACAAACTTTCACCCAATTATACACATTTCCTCTTACAAATTAACGTCGAGAGACATTTACTCCTATAGGAGAAAGAGTGATTTCTTGTTTACAAATGTTGCTCTCGATATTAAAAAAAGATTGTGAGAAATAGTACCGTTTTAACATTGCATATTTACATCATCAAATTTTACGCTACATTGGGACAAAAAATGCTATGAGTAAGCCCGTAATACAGTAATTTTGATCCCGAAATTTATAAAAGTTATATGGAAGTATCTGTGTCTTACTCATGATGCTCATCTTTGGTGAGTATTTCCACAGTTTCTTTTCAATCTCATAATGTCATCTAGCTAAGATATTAGACGGTAGTGTAGTGGACGTGTTCAGCTTCTTTTTTCGTTTCAAATGTACGTAACCGGATATGCGGTGCGTAAGTTAGCAGACTTCCTGGTAATCGTTGGATATGCCAGTAGTTGTGGTATGTATACGACGCAGAAAGGATTAGTATGCAATAAACCACGGATAAATTATTGGGGCAGGAACAAGCAAGCAATCCATCTCCCAAGAACCATTTTTAAATGTGTATATAAGACATGTCGGGAAGGCGTCGGGTAGTGGTTCGTTAAAAATGAAGGTATCTAGAGGCACTGGAAATGCTGGACAGTTATCGAGTATCGAAGATGCTAATAATCTAGCCAAGGGATTCTTTACAAAACTCACAGCCCATTTTAAAGCAAAATCTCGGAACTGTCGGCAGCGTATCAATTGCTTAGCATTACATTCATGATGTCGAAACAGTCGATATCATTCCGCAAATTCTGGAATCACGAAGTGAGTATAAGTAAACAAAATGGTAACAACATGATTGGTACCTTGTCGTCAGGTCTTGTTATTCACGTTTTCGTCTGTTTCAAGCACACGATGCAATACTCCTGAAGAAGAAATTATATCACCCTTTGGATTCAACATGTCAGAAATATTTTGTACAGAAGAGCGGATTATTCAGTAGCGCTAGCGAAACAGATATACATGTCAAGGGATTGGAAGTATATCCGCCGCGTTAAGATAAAGTTAATTGTATGGGTTGTAACACAGACCTGGTTGCAGAACAATTCTGTACTTTTATGTTAAACGCATTTGTTAATCGGAGGCGAATTTTAAGTCTTAGTAAGCACTTATCAATATTCTTCCCCCACGTTGACTGCACGATGGAACATAAATGCCGATGAACAGAGAATGGTCTCGGTCAAATTTTTCAGTTATTCTGCAGTAGACACACGAAAAGATTCTCCGCAATACCTCTTTCAAATTAGATCTTAAAGTTTAATGGTAAATGTTTATGGAGAATTTGGTTGTGAAGAGAAGTGCGAGAAGATTTATCTAGAGTAAGGTTTATATTATCTGTGAATTCTCATATGGCTACGAAGGTTTTGCTTCTGTGAAAAAGACCGTAAGCAAATTTCGCATTGGTAAGGTTTAAAAACAGAATGGACGGCAATGACATGATAATCTAGACTTCGTTTATATGAAAAAGTCCGTGAGCAAATTTCGCAAGGGTAAAGCTTATATCGTGTATGACCATTCACATGCAAACGAAGGGCGTCCTTACGTTGAAAACGTCGTGAACAAATTTCGCAGCGGTAAGGTTTATAATCCTTATGGATATTAACATGCTTATTAAGACTTTGCTTCTGTGAAAATGTCCGTGAGCAAATTTCGCAACGGTAAGATTGACAAACGGCATGGACTTTTGTATGATAATTAAGGCTTTGCTTGTATGAAAAAGTCCGTGAGCAAATTTCGCAACGGTAAAGTTTATATCCTGTATGAGCAACTGCATGCATACGAAGGTAATCCTTACGTCGAAAACGCCGTGAACAAATTTCGCAACGGTAAGGTTTGTATCCATTATGAATATCTGCATGCCTTTGAAGTCCTGTCTTGTCTGAAAAAGTTCGTGAACAAATTTCACAATGGTAAGGTTTACATAATGTGTGAACTCTTTGATGTGCAATGAAAGCGGGTTTTTTACGAAACGATTTTTTACAGTATAAGCATGTATAAGAGGTACTTAGTTGTTTCTTTAAGTTTCCTAAGTGAGCAATATTTGCGTCTAGAGAGTTATAATATAATATGTTTTCATCTAACTTGTTTACAAGTATAACTAGTTCTCTCCTTCTTGGAAAGGGTACCTTACAATTCATACAAAAATATAAGTCTCCCTAAGTCGTTTGTATGTCTGTATGCAGCTTTAAATGAACAAGTAATTGACATTCAGATGAAAATACTGCATTACAAAAACTACAAAGATAAGGTTGACTGCCTCTGGAAACTAGCGACTGAAATATCATATTATCTTTAGAAATGAAAGTTCTACACGTATGAGAGCTATAAAGAGCCTCGTGTACATGATCAGATTCATGCGATGTTTTAGATATTTCCATTTCTGGATCTCTTAGGTAACAATTTCCTTTATTTGATGTTGCTTGCTCGAAGTGCTGATATCCTGAAAAAGTGGGTTTCGATGCGACATTTGTTTCTTCATTTCTAACTCCAGAGCTCACCGACAAGGTATCTAAAACTTGTGTTGATTCTTGAACACTAGAAATAATTTAAACATATTTTGTCAGAAACTAAATGTACCAGGCATCTAATTTTGACACAATCTATATGTACAGCATCTCACTTTCTGATTTCACGTTGCGGTAGAGAACATATGGAGTGAATGTTAAACGTTCTGTGCAACGCGTGTAATAAAAAACTATTCTCACCTGGCTTTAAGTAACCCATCTTACCTTACTACCGCTTGATCGACATTATGTCCGTGATTTTATAATAAAATATAATTCAAAGCGCAAAATGACGCCATTTTCACTGAAATTGTTTTCATTAAACGTTCATAAGACCTTGCTTCCATAACGTACAATGCATTACAATTTACTACGTTTTCGAACCATGTCAATAAAAAGGAGTAATCACGAATTTCCATTCACTTATAACAAAAACGTAGTTGAAAAAAGATATGATACTGCCAAGAGTGTCAGAGAGTGTTAATCACCGCAGGACCCTATGCTCACACCACAAATAAGATAAGTCTCTCTCTCTGGTGGATAGTCGCCAAGTGGCACACTATGAGCTGCTACTACTGGGCTAAACAAGCTTTTCGGAATTTTAATCCCAGCAGTAAGAATGTGTGCAACATGCACTAAAGCAGAAGAAGCCATCATTTGTGACTCTTTCTTGTCGACAATACTAGTCCGTTTGAGGCGCTGGCAGCCAATGATATCATACAACGACTTAGATTAGCTGGAGGACACTGCCATGCACCGTACTTCCCGGAACTTTAACCATTAGATAACCAACTCTCCCCGTCCCTGAACAACCACCATAGTGGGAAACCCTTCGCAAATGACAGAGACTTGCGGGAGACATTCAAGTCCTTCTCTACATCGAAAACTCTGTAGTTTTATCGTCAGGGCATTGTACATCAGCACGAATGTTGGTAAAAGGTGGTGGATAAAGTTGAGTGTTATTTTGAGGGCTAACGATAAATTACATTATTCAGAGCTTAGAACAAAGGCGCAACATTCCTGATCTGTTATTTCTTCAAAAAATCGTTCAAAATAAGTTAGATTGTATGGATTTAGTTTCGACATTACAGTTTCGTGTCCCATCATCTAAAACTCGCGTTAATAATACTGGTCTCTTCCACTGTAAAAAGGCAAGAACCAATGTCTTGATGAGGTCACCAATGTGGAGAATTTGTACTATATATAACAAATTCTGTACAGTTCACAATGATCTGGACGTATGCTTTATGTCGCCTAAAGAATTTAGAGATGCAATTGTCAATAAACTCTGCACAACTACTTTGTAAAGCTCAACACTATAATTAGGCCATTGCCTGTTGTGTTGTCACTAAATAAATAAATAAAAAATAAATAAACATTTTCTACATACGACTGTTTCTAATAAACGCGGGAATAATTTTCTGGTTACCTATTATTTGGATTCTATTACGAAAAGTATTTTTCAGATACGTATATTTCCCCTTACGTAAGCAGAATTTTCCCACTCTACCCTATTTACTGAAGAAAAATAGCAGTATTAGTAATGGGAGAATATGGATAGAATATATATAATGTTCACCTGTTGCGTTCTGTTCTACTTTATTCAAACCTCTACCTTAATGTATATGCGATAAACAGGAGGGTTCCAAATTTCAGAACTAAATCAAACAGTTACAGATATAGCAAATGTGAGTAAGGAAACTTAACATATAAAACTTACTAATAACATGAATAGAACCTAAAATATGCAATATTACTACATAGAGTGTTATGTGGAATTACCTTGTACAACAAAATTATGGATTTTACAGAGATCACTATACTTGTATATACAATTCAACGGACACAAGTTGGCAAAAAGGACAACCGTAATCTTATTATGGTCACAAAGATTCCAGAAGACAATTAAATAACTAATTTGCATCAAAATACTTTTCACAACGTCAGAACACAATACTTTGGAAAGTTATACAAAACTGTTTAAGGTCAGATTTCATGAAACATCCACCAAAAAGATCAATATAGTATAAATTTCCAAAAACTGATGTCGTGCTACACATGTAAATGGTGAGAGGTATCTGCCTTAATGAGAAATATTTAGTGGGATTCTTCTCACGAACTACTAACTTCTGCACCTGCTGATACTTCTAAAGAGATTAACAGATTCTGAATAGTAGCAATGAGAATTGTTCGGAAGTATACAAGCACATTCTCAAATTACTTACGTGGTTTCGGAATTATTTGATTCATCCATGGACTGTAGACAAACAATGGGGCGAACTGTATCATCAATCCTTAGAGATTCCTGTGTATTTTTATAGTCTTCATCAAAAATTTCCACTTTAATCACAACTCCTGACGTCTGAAATGATTGGCTGTCTATTTGATTGGTATATTCTATTTCCATACTCTCCTCAAGCCCACTACAGTAGATATCCTCAGAAATATTAGCTACACGATGAAGTAGGAAAATGAGTAAATTATTGACGATACTTAACTGGGTGTCGTGCTCATTCTTATAGATTTTAAATTATCTAGTTATGATCTTGAAGGGAAATGCTTAAATGTTGTTAGTCATGTACCATTTACAATTTAACAGCAAACAGATTTCGAATTAGTACTAATCTAAAGTAGTATAATGAAAAATCATTTTTTTTACAATGGACAATTAAAGAAAATATTAACCCGAATTCTTACTAACTTCGAAACTGTAATCCGTTAATGATTAATAAAACTCATTTTGAAATACTGTTCTTGACTGCGCAATTACAGAAAACAACTTGAAATAATATTACATTCGAATGATAAGACCTACTACTGAGCCATGACTCAAATTCTTCACAATATATGCATAAATATCCACGCTGGAACACGACTTGCAATACATTTCAAAACCACCTACTTGTAACATAAGAACACACACACAGTAAACAATGTCGTTAAACCCGAAATATATAATTTTCTAAATACCCACCTGAAAGGATCACCGTAAGCTATGCATAGGAGTAGAATAAACGTTACACCATACAGCTAAAGCTGAAGTCATATAATATGAGCAATGGCAATGATCAAGGAACTGTGAATGGAAGAATATATGTATACCCTTCAATTCTGAAAGTGGTGTGCGTATTTTGAAGTTATGTTGTGTAAAAAGAGGGTTCAAGAAAGAAGTGTTCCATATCATCACCTTTCCGATTTATGCAATGTTACAACGTTGAATTAATTTATTGAACTAAGATCCGCGTAAAGTAATTTTAAGAATTTTGACACATCCATTTGACACATACTTGTGTTTACGACCAAGATGTCCTCCATCAAATGCTGCAGAGTCACAGCGCTGACAAACACGATTCTGATGTAATGTTTAACTTCTACCTACCAGAGTACATACTGCACAGGTGCACAGCAGAAGCTAGTAGGTAGACAACTTTTCCCGAGATTTGATCTCCTATATTACCTTGTCCTGTTTCAGATGCCATAATAATGCTAGGAATAGCATTAGCATTCCACCATCACCACAAACTTGTACCAGTCCTCTATTAATCTCCTTCCGCATTGGCATTTTGTAAAATAAAAAAAAAACTGATATCGTTAGGAGTTGGTTTCCCGAATCAATTGCCATTTTAAAGGAGCACTACGCAGCTGCTCTTGGTCAAACCAGATATCCATATATGTACAGAGAAAGACAAACTATTGGTTTTATAAAGTTATTTTTATTATATGTCTCGCATATTCTGACGCTGTACGAAAATCTAACGTTTATTTAGTCCAATGCACTAACCCCAGGTTACAAAATTTGATTACATTTTCAAAATTTACAAAATCAACGCGACAATCAAGCTGCAATTAACACTGAAGTGTTTTAAAATTTTGTGCTGTACGTTGTATTTACGTAATTTCGAACATTTAAAAAATCAACAGCTCCGATAATTTCAACTGTGTCTTCCAATCAAGAGATTTCCCTCGACCAGACAGAAAAATGATCGCTGAAACTAGCTCGAAATTGAAATATTAGCGGCGAGGGTAATTTTCTTCTTCTAAACTTTACCTCAATTATTTTACTCTGCTTTTAAGTGCATTACATAATGACTGGTCTATAGGTAAGCTTTCATTTAGTTACGTAATACCGAGCCACATTAAACAGTCGAGAAATTAACCATCGCATTATGTGTAAAAATTTTGAATTCCTATGTTCACTTCATTATAAACAAATCCTTCCAAGGTTTCTACACAGATGACATTTTTTTGTAGATATGTAGTGTCTGCACTGAAGGAGGATGAAAAAGTTTACGTAGAGTGGCGAAAACCATATGTTTCCCAAGATAACAATATTATGAGTAAATGAAATTAAGTAGGAGCAGGTTGCCTTATTTCCTCGAAAGTTGGTATTCTACTATAGCGCACAGTTTAAATGTTTTAGTTGCACCAGCGTTTCCAGGTAACGAGAGTCAATTATCAAAATTACTTTCGCGCCTCATGAGAGTTTACACAAATTTGCTTCAAGCTTGGTATGAATATTCAAGCCTCAAAACTTAAATACTACTTTTTTAACTATTTACTTTTTACATTGTAAGGCTACTGCATATCTTAATACCGTTTTGGAGAGACTTTGGCTCAAGCCGAGACAAATACTTTAGCTGAGAAGTAAGAATTGAACCAAATTCAACCAGACAGCCAAAAATAATGGAAGAAAATAGCTTATATTTAACCACACTGAAATGTTAATACATTTACCGAGATTTAAGGCATAGTTGCGAGCCTTAAATGTTCCTAAACTATTATACTAGGTGCTAACCACACTCTCGGAACAATTAGACAAATTTCGGAAAATATGAATGCATCTAAGTAGGATATGTTACTTAATTTTTAATCACTTCTGCTATAATCCGTCAGTATTTGGGCTGAGCTCAGTAATTCTAGCCATATTTTGAATATTCCACTAATATAGCAATAGTTTGTGTTGAACCATAATACTGCCGTTCTAACCAGACTGAGGTTGTGCTAAGGATACAGTCTTAAACGAATATTAACGTACCTTATCTCCTTGCAGTTTTTAAGACTGGAATTAAAATACAGACGTGACCAGTTTCATTATTAGTATTCACATTAATAACTGGTTCCGAATGAGAAGCAGTATACACAACTTAATTTTGGTGGTGTGAAAATTAACTCGCATTAAATATAGGTTTACCATATTTCCTCGGGACAAAAACGGGACATTGGGACTCCAGAAACGGGAGAGTTTAGTTCAGTTTCAAAATTTTACAAAAAAATTTTTATTGTTGAGTTTTTCGTAACTACCAAAATTCATGTATCTGACTTCGTAGATGTTGGTGGACGTCGTTTCTGCCTTCATGAGCAAAGGAAATATGAACATCATAATGTTGACAACTACTTTTGTTCCATGAAAACACAGAGTGTCCAGTTTCATGATTTGAATTATTTCTGGAAATCACGATGCGAAATTACTAGGGAGTGGCTAGATTTACCCCAGCAATATTTTTTTTCACTAAACTCTGTCAAGGGAATTAAAATCATATAATAAAATATTGCTAAAGTTATATTAATCAAATAAAAAAACAGACAAGGCTTTCATTTCTGGAGATGTCATTCGTGACGATGCACGTCTCTATTTCCGAAACAAATATCTGGTTTCTAAAATACTTGAAAAGAAAAAAAAAACTTTTCATGTTTTAAGGTCCTCTACATGGTGGTACATTATATAGTTTTTAGCTTCCCTATTTTTCCAACATCTCTCTTTCTTTCTTTCTCTATCTCTCTCCGCCAAAGACAGTAAAAAGGAACTTACGTCATAGGATGCAGGGATAAGTATATACGTACATCACAAACACACAGGAAGAGCGGCAACGATTCGTAAAGGCGTTTTCACAAGATAGGAAGGAAAGTGGGTAGAGAGGACTGGCACGGGACTGGTGCTAAGGATCAGATAACATGGTAAGCTTCCCCCACTATTATTCTTTAGTGATTCCGTGACCTGCTGGAGATCATCATTAAAAATACATTTCTCCTCTTTAAAAAGTGAAACATGAAATTTACACCACAAACATGGATTAACCAACGGGGAGTTTAGGACAAAAGCAAAGAAGGCTACAGAGCGGATCTTGCGTTGTCTTGTTTCCTTTTTAACTTCTCAGCGCTAAAAACTATAAGCGTTATTGAGAAAAATTAATGATAAATATGTATGTATATGTTATATCGGCAAAAGTTAGTGTATCGAGTGTTAGCTGCAGATATATACTTCGTATCTGCATTTTTTGTCGCCTAAAGTTGTTCTTGTCTTTTTATTGAAAGGAGAAACATTGGCTGACTTTCCAGCTGCAACTTCGTAACAAATAAGCCTAGAGGTATATTGGGATTTTATTTGTCACGGTGTTTTAACTGGAAGGACCGCCAATTTTCTCCTTTCAATAAAAGGACAACAGGAACTTTAGGTGAAAAAAAATTGTTGATACGAGCTAGCTCTCAATGATTACTAATTTTTAAAGTCAATGTGGCATAATGAAATTATATTTCAATTGTTCTTAAAAACGGGACAAAATTTAATTTTTATTAAAACGACGAGACGAGGAAATATGAGATAAACGGTACTGTCCCGTATAAAAAGGTACGAATGGCCACCCTAGTTAAATATCAATAAACAGTCTAAAGTTCAGGTTAATACCAAAGAGCTGATTAAAACAAATTACCAACAGGTTATTCTCATATTACAAATTGGTAATGAAATACCTAAGTAAGCTGAAATATGTATATTTTCAACAACTAAGTAATGAAGTATCCTGTGAAAAAGATTAACATAATTTAAAACTTCTGGCCTTCCCAGTGCCTTAGGGTTACATGCTGTTACGTCAAACTCTTTGCTATTGCTGTGACAAAAGAAACGCGAAGATAAAGTCTAAGGTTTCTCTTAAAGGTAACTTCTTGTTATTTACTTGGTAGAAGTGAGAAAATTTCTGGAAAGACATGAGCCGGGCCCAATCCAGCACTGCCTCCAAAATGTTTACCCGAATAACATATTAAATGTAGTTATTTTATCTGAAAAGGATATATTTTTTCGTGTTACCAATCCGTTATAAAGATACGGACTACTATGTATGAAGCTGAATGCATTCTGAACTTTACCTAAGAACATCTTTGCACGTATGTATTAATATCCTTTTCGAAACACAAAAATGACTATTTACTTTGCGTTCAAACTCCATCATAATATACAGACCTGAGTATAGAGGCAGGTTAGCGCACTGGATTTCTGCGCGAGTGGTCATGGATTCTATTCCCGCCGGGTTCTTGAGTGATTCAAAGCACACCTTACCAAAATATATACGACCAGAATCTAGAAGCTTACCCACTCGTTTAGGACGTTAACAACAATTCTATCATATAATTGCAGAAAACTAATATAGAACATTTTGCTCCCACACCAGAGGCTACTAGATCTTTCCCTGAACACATACAACTACCCCGTAAAACTGTGGAAGACTTTAACAGGCTGGAAGAGTGGTTACTTGCATCACCAGACAATGAACACTTTCTGGTAATTTGCCCATTTTTTCATATAAAAAAAAATACATGGTTGTAAACTAGAATTAGTTTTACATCATCGTTGTTCTTGCTTTGTAAGCTTCTCAGGTGCGCTGTTGTCCTCTTTCCACGGGCCGTCACATTAATTGAAGTGTATGCTTTCAAAACTAGCTCAGTCCATTTCAAACATTTTTTGAAACAGCGAGTTATGCATTGCGTTGCTCCGGACTAAGCGAAATTTTAGATATGAATCAAGTTAACTTTACAATTGAAACCTTTTAAATCGCCTTTGCTTTTTCTGTTAAAAAAAAAACTGTCTGCAGGACGAGTATAGACGCTAATTAAAAAATACAGCGAAAACAGACTGAGCGAGTTTTGCGAGCATACTCTTCAATTGCATGTAGTCACTGCAATTGATATTACACAATTATATAAATTTACAGTATAACATAATTAACCTTGTTCGTATCAGGTTAATTACATGCGAAATCAACATGTCTCACACAACCGATCCATCTCCGATTTGAATGAAATTTGGCGAATTTAAACTGTGAATGTTATTTCATAAGCGTAACAAATTTTCGTTTCCTATGTGTAATATTTTGAAATTATTTAATATTGACATTTCTAAGCGTATTAAGCTATCTTATACTTCCTTTAACAGTGCTCTTGCTTGGTCTATATTTAGATGAAATACAGTTTATTGTACATGAAATCGGACAAACTTTCGAATAACGGAACACACTCATGTTTGGTGAAAAACTATCACATTGTCGTTTACACATTGAATACCTCAAAACATGGCTCCATTAGGAACAACATGTTTGTGGTACTAAATAGTAAATTGTCACGGTGGATCATTGGTAGAGACATTAACTAGGCTCACCTCAGGTGCATGGGGCACCGGTTCGATTCCGGCTCGTGCCGTGTGGGCTTTGTGGTGGACAAACACCGAGTGCGTGGGTTTTCTCAGAGGTCTCACGTTTCCTCCCACATCTTTCATTCCACCAATCATTATCCTTCGGTCTGAGCCAAAGTTGCAGAAACACCTTAAAATGAATTCAAATTCAATGAGTAGCGACAATGAAATTTCGGTATTGTTTCAAATTCTTTGATTAGGCAGTTTTTATTAGGTTCAAATACTTTGTAACCTGACAGTTTCAAACAAGAGGTATTTACCAATGGAATAAGCAACCCTCCGGGAGGATGGGGACTCTCGCAAAGATAACAGTTTGAATCATGTTCTCATCCATAATTCCTCCGAACGGTAATACCATGCTGAATATACCGGTTCTCGTCCAATCACCGAAGTGAAACAGAATCGGTCCTGATCAGTATTTGGGAGACCGCCTGGGAACAACAGGTGCTGTTGCAATTTAGTTTTGATTTTCTTTACGTTTCTCTAGGTGTGGATTGTTTGGACAGAGAACGTATATGTACCATAGACATTTGTGGCGAAAAGTCACGAAAAAAACCTAAGTCATTATGGATATGGGATCATTCTCATGACCTTCTGATTGGTATCAGACAACATTTATTTCAAGTAACTGAGAAGGTATAGGATGCGAAAATGATATAGCAATATACACCAAAAGCAGCAGAAAAGAAAAAAATCCAAATATCAACCGTCAATACAATCAGCACTGTTGCTTAGATGCAAAGAATTGCCACATTTCTCACGAGACAAGTTGTTATTAAGCTAGCGACTACCGAAGGATAAGGTAGAAAGCATATGTACA
>JAGDQP010042979.1:0-16368 GCA_022664845.1 Lepisma saccharinum
CTTAATTGCAATATGACGTTTGAATATCGACCTTCCAAAGATTGTTTAATAAAGGCGATAATGAAACCGAAACAGGATAGCTTAGCGAAATTATGTTAATTTTGTAATTGTAGGAGCAAATTTTCGAGTTTGAACCGGTACAAAACTATACTGACACACGCTTTCACTCACTGAGTCAGTCATCCGAAACGAATGATACTTTGAGGAAAGGACAGGTCTTTTCTCCTTCCTTTTCCCAGAAACGCACAAGAAATGATAATGAAATAGGCTGAAGGTGTATGCAGTACGACTATGTGATTGCTGTGCAGATCATCTTTCTTTCCTTTCTATAACCATTACGCCAAAAGCAGCAGATCCTTGAACGTACGTTAAACCTCTCCATTCTTGTGCCATCTCTTTTGCCTTACCTATACTGCCAGGAAGTTACATGAGTTTTCTTCCTCTTGCCCTTTTCCCTTCAATTGTACCTTTGATTTACGTCTAGTACACAATCTTTCAGTAATCAGTGTCTTTAACTATAGTTTTTTCTTCTTGTCTTTATTATTTCATGTGTTGTTTGCCTCTCGCATAGTCTTTTCAGCATTTCCTCATTATGTATATTTTTATGTGCACCTGATTTTAATAATTCTTTTCCATACCCACATTTCGAAAGCTGGCAAGTTTATTTCATCATTCTTTCATAAGACCACGTTTGATACAACACAACACTCCTGCAAAACATTTAACCAATCTTTTCATCCTCTCTTTGTTCATGTCTTGTTAGTAACATATTCTTTTATTATGGCTATTCTTGCTTCCTTTTACATTATATAACCTGATTTATAACAGTTTCCAAACACTTGAAACTGGATACTTGCTTCTGATTTTTCTCTTCTAATTTTAATGTTTCTGTGGTTTAATTTGTTTCAATTGTATTTTAATTTGTTCCCATTAAAATATCCAAGGAAATCTCAACGTGAAAAAGGGAACCTCAATTAGGATGACCGGAAGATGCTTTGACATTTAGATCAAACTATATAAAATGGATCTCAAGGATAACAAGTTTTCAGTCTCCACATAATGCTTTTACATTATATTGATTTCCCCATATTTTATATTCAGTATCCGGCATTTTAAAAGAAAGAATAAGCCGAATTTACTTAAAACAAAATACAGATTTTATCGCACGAAAGTTCTATTAAAATATTCAAAGAGATTAAAAAACAAGAAAAAGAGGAAAGTGAAGCTAACAACCTTGTAACCTTGAAAGTTGTTGAAGAAGGAAAAGAAAGTGAAAGAAGGAAGAGTTAAGTGCTTGAGGCTATAGGAAGTGGAAGTGCTGTCTCACTGACCCAGACACTGACCTAATGAAACCAGAGGAAGTTGGACCAGTTCCAGAACTATACAAGAATAATCTAAAGACAGAAAAGAAAACTTCACAGTCAATGAAGTACAATCTTACAGCAATAAGAGTGAAATCTGTACTGTTATTTAAAACAAGGACTTTTCTGGAAAACTCAATCGAATATTATCGTCGCTTGCGTAAAATTCCTTGTGCGATTCTAGTACGTAAGCAATTTCTGTTGATTTGTATTCTCGTACGGGAAAATAATATCCATTAGATTGCAGATTTTATGCCGGCAAATTATGAATATTTTATTTCAATGCACTTCTTTCAAAAAGTACAAATAAGTTTTTAAAAGACACATAGAATGTCGCCCGCGGAGTTTACAGTATTATTTCTGTACAAATTTGAAGACAAAGTGTTCTTTACAATATTTTTGCTTTGGTGCGTAGTTTCTAAGAAATTAAAGAGGAAAACAGTTAATTGTTGTATTATGTACGACCAATACCTAGTGTTTTAGCAGCGAATGTTTTTTCTAGCTGTATGACTAAATGGGACTTAAATTAGGTATTTTTTTGTAGGGCGAAGGTGGGAAATTGCCCGTTTTCTATATTTCTGCTTCACAACTCCTTTCTGGGTGAGAAAATACATTTCCCTTTTTCCAAAGATATTTATGAACGGACTATACTTTTAACGGTAAAAAGGAAGTCCGTGAGCCGCGTATTGAATTCCTGTTTGCACCTGATTATATGAGAGTATCTTTCTTATTTTTATTTCAATCGAAAAGCAAAAAGAAATTTGAGGCGTACCAAGGAATGTAAAGACAAGTTTTCACAAGGAAAAGATTGATTTGCTAAACAGAAATTAGCGGAGTAGCTCTTGCGTAATTATTGTTCAGTTAAATCGGTTTGATTAAAAATAGATGCACGTCTGCAGCAAGTAGTTAAAAAAAATAACTTTTGAGTCTAATACAGGAAAATTTCTGAAAAATTAAAAAATTGCACATAAAAATAATTTCGAAAAATATATGAATGAGCAATTTGTGTTTTATTATAGAACAAACAGTTACGTGCTGAAATTTTCACAAAAGACTCAACTTTCCTTGGCAGCCAGTTATCATTTGTATCGTACGCTAAAATATGTTAAAATGCTATGATGATTAAAGAGTAAAGAATTCTTTGTTGATGGTTCCACCAAAAGATAATGTCTATGTCTAAAATGTTTAAATCTTAAAAATTTCATTGCATTTTCATCCATAAAAATTATATTTAATTAAAGAGAAGTTGAAACCTACCTGATATATCTGCTCAGAATTAGATTCAGTACGTTAATTTTCTTCTTATTCTGCATTTCATGTAGAAGCATGTAACAGTATAGCATACCTCCAAGCATGAAAAATGTATCTACAATAATTGGTCCATTTAATAAGAACATAGTTCTTACTTCGGAATACAACTGAAAATAAGAATATGTATTTTACTTGCATATCATTATCATTTTTAGGAACAAGAGACTTATCTAGGATTACTAAGTAAACTCGTCGTTGTCCATACTCTCAAATAAATGAAGTCATCCATCCATCTATCCTATATCCATCTAATAATCCGTCTATCATTCATGTTCATTTCTTGTAGTATATAAACCTACTGTCCATTGCTCATGTATTATTTTTTTGAACATTTGAAATGTCGTAACAGCTTTTAGGCAACAAAGAATTATAAAATTTAATTTTGATATATTTTTGAGTACTTTAAGATATAAATTTTAGAAGCTAAACTCTTTTGTACATCGTTTTGTTGATACAAATTTAAAAAAAGACAATTTTTAAAATTTATTTTAAGGTTTTTAGGCAACTATGGCTCAGGCTGATTTAGAAAAAGACAAGTTTCGAGCGTAAATCATATTTACTGTTACCTATATTGTAATTATTCATTTTCCTTCAGAAATCATTACGAATTTATCACCTTATCACATTTTTAGCTAAATTAAATATTTTAATAACGCTAATATTTAAACGTAAGGCTTTCCGAATATTGTATTGAGTTTTTTATCTCCTTCAGTTTCAGGTTTTCCTTCAAAGCTTTCACTGAAGGCTTGAAACTTTGTTTTAGTTGGATGAAGTGCCGCTAGATGGCTCGCCACAAATACAATTTTACGCCATCTAGGAAGCATTCTTCACACAAATGAATACATCTCATTTTATACCATGTATTTTGTGATGAATTGTTAAATTTAAAGCATCATCATATGTTGTCATGGTAACATCATAGTTATGCCCGTTGTCCAAACGAAATATATTGCTAGATATATGTTTATGTAATACCAAAAATAAATTTATTCTTATTTATGTGCTACTTAGCATTTGCGAACAGTAAAAGTGTTTGATGCAACGCGTGTATGCACAATAACCATTTGTTCTCTGAAAATATTATTTCTACCTTTTCTGCAAATTCAGTGTTCGTAAGTGGCCCTCCAAACAGAAACATACATCGGTGTCCAAATATTATCAGGAACATGGAATAAACTCTGTAGCCGTGCACAGCTAGTATGTCTTCTTGTGATTCTTCATAGTGAAATAAGATCCTGATGTTTTTATACAGTGAGAAACAAACCAACGATTCCTCATACCCGTTCATCTCTGTAACAAGAAACATATAAAGCCATGAAAATTTTATCCATTCCCGCTGTGATATATGAAATAAGAACACGATGTTCGAATGCACTTGAGTTTAATATATATTAAAGCTTGCTCACAACCACAAGCCATTTGGTTACTTTTTCTGTAATTAATCCGCAGAATGCAAAAGTCAAATAATATTTGTATTACACTATATAACTTAATCCAAGATTGTTTTTAAACAAGTAAAAGCTGCGATTCTACTTCCAATCGCAAGGGTCCGGTCCCTTGATAACATTTTAGGCACACAAGTGTTCAATCTTTATAAAATAGGTTGGCAACGCTGACACTACCCACATAGCAGAGTACATCCCTGGGACGTCCCATTTAGATCCCATTAACGTCAGATTTCTCAAGCTCCCATAGCGATGTCCTAAGGACGTCCGTGGGATAACTCTGTGGGCAATACAAATAGTTCATCCCGTATGGAGGTCCCCTGGATGTCCCCCGGAAAGCCGTGCGGGATTACCTACCTGGAATTTCTATAAATTAAATCGACCTTACTATTATTATTATTTAATTAATTATAACTATACGAAGGATATGCCTTCGTATAGTTATACGAAGGATTAATTATAACTATACGTCCCATGGATGTAAACGGAACTTAAACAGGACGTCCTACGGACGTCCCGATATCCTACCAGGAGAACCGTCAGATATTCCTGGGACGACATTTTGCTATGTGGGTACAGTGCTTAGGTACGGAAAAGCCCACTTCTATTGTGTCGAATAATGTTTATGCCAAGTTTCGTGCTGCTATGTCTAACGTAACGGAAGCAATATGAAAAAATGAATCGTATAGAAAATAGTTTGACAACACTTCTATAACTGCAGCGCCTGGAGTACTTCTATGGCCGTCCCAGTACCTAATGCACATGTACGCAAAATTTGGTGTAAATCAAAGGGTGCGTGTAGATTGGTACAAGTAAAAACATTTGTATAACTTGAAGTTTGAATAGGATGTCAACACTGACAATTGGGGGCTTGGGGACCGGTACACCATTGTTCTATTGTGCCGATTAATGTGCATGCCAAGTTTGGTGCGGTTACATTAAACTGTCTGGAAGCAATTGAAATATTGAATGTCAGCTTTTCGAATGAGAGCTCAGCGACACTGAATACCTCTTCCACCGGAATATTTAATTACATATCTAAGGATAAATAGGAAGATTAAAAAAAAAAATCATGAAGATCGGTCCCGTAGAAATTGCTGGGCGACTGGGCAAAAGGTTTTATAAAACTATTTTAAATATATAGATAAACATAAAAAAGTACTGTATTACATGTTTTATGTCTAATTCGGTGTACAAAGCTGAGAGGTATACTTTAAGAATAAAAATGCAAGATCGGCAATGAAAACTAAAACTCAAGAGAAAGATAATCTAAGGTTTGAACAACAAACAGAAGTTAAAAAAAAAACGAAAATAGTGTTTTGAACAAAATACAGGGCTCGATATAAAATACAATAACCAAGTTCTGAAATAAAATACAAAAAGAAATTCTTTTGTTTGTTTTTTTAACTTAAAAAGCGGATAACCGGATTGTGTTGTAATCATTAACGAAAGTGCAATAAGTAAGTCCATTAAAAGGTTTAATTCGCTGATGATTGATTTTGTTTAACCCACTTTTTTGAAATTAATAATATATAGAACATGATTTTTAAACAAAGTGTTGGTGTAAACAATGTAGTTTTCTGTTTAACAAAAATGTGTAGAGGGTAAATTGTCCTTGTTAGAATCAGGAATTCCAAATAAGGATAACTCAAAGATGATTAATTCTGGTGATTAAAATTAATGGGTTTGCCCTGGACAGTCGCCGTGTGCGATGGTTTTCTAAAGGTTCTCCAGTTTCCTTCCACCAATTCTCCCATCATCATCCACTCGGCCTGAGCCAAAGCTGCCTTAAAGCCTTAAATAAAATTCAAATTCAATTTAAATAAAATTACGGGAGCAAGAGATTCAGTGTAAATATCTTGAATAATAGAAATTCAAAAAAGCATATTTAGGTTTCGATTCACGACCAGTCCAGCGATAAGTTCTTCTTTTATAATCTTTAAAATTCTTTTTACAAACACGGATAATTGTGTACAAAGGATCGTCATAGTACATATAAAGTAGTACATCTAAAACAAGTATTAATGAAACATAAAATTTAACATTAAAAGAAAACGTGTGTATAATTGATTTCATAAGATATGCGGTCATAATAAATCAGCATGTAGGCCTGACAGAGCTACGTTTTATTTAAAAATTTTATCTGTAAATAAACATAACTGAAATGTTATTATTTAATGCGTATTAGACTTTAATAACACAGGGAATACGTTTAGCAACGCAACGCAACGCAACGCAACGTTTGTCGACTCGAGCTCTCACTTGATTCGCCAAGGGGCCCGTGTTTCTCCGGTAAATTAAGGTCACACGTTGTTATAATTATAAAATAATAATTCACATATTTGAACATCAGGACATACCGGACGTATTGAAATATCAACTTCGTCTGTGGTATATGTAAAATTCGTGGAAAGAAATAGAAAATCAATTCAGCAATAAACCGAAGGCGCAAAATCATGGGAAAGCCAGAGACTGACTGGCGGGCGGGGCAGCTGAGTCAAGCGCGAGCTCGGCCGACAAGCACTGCGTTGCGTTGCTAATGGTATTCCACGTACATGGAGTACGTTTTAAGAATATTAGGTTCACATTATACGCAAAGACTCGTATTTTCATAGGACAAACACTGAAATTTAAATAGAACTATACTAACCGCATAATAATATTAGCAAGATTAGACCCAGCCGCACAACTTTCTTCTGCTTTGGGCTGATGCACATTGTGAAACACAGAATGATTGTTACATCTTCATACTTATCAGAGCATACCGATCAAAGTTATGTTTACCTCTAATTTAATTATTCGCATATGCTTTAGAAACCATTCATTGGCATTAATGGTTTACATGGCCTTATTTGTCGTACTTAGGCTTTGTTTAGTTTTGAAGTTGCACTTACAATTTATTGTTAACTGGGTATGCTGCTATGGGAAAGCCACAACAACGTCTTTCAGAAATCATTAATCTCGGTCAGGGATTTTCAATCTTTTTTTTTTTCACTAAAGGAAGTATTACTAAAGGAAATTCACACTTAGTGCGTACCGCCAAGTAAGTGTGTGTACCGTTTGTGATGATTAAAAACATTTTTCTTCTACAACCTCACATGCAAGTAACCAGAGATTGGCGCAACAGAAATTGTACACGTACTGCAGTTTGGGTAATCTAAGGAATATACTAGCTGAAATATATTGATTTTAAAAGTGTTGTTTCCTTTCTTCGGTGGGTTTCTGCATATCGATGAAAATTTATAGCAATCTAACTTACCTAAAACACCGCTTGTGTTTCTTCTTGGCGTAGTGATAAAAACATCGTAGATAGTACCAATTAGAACTAGACTAACGAAAAGTACCAGAACGGAGCTGAAAAATTAAGGTAGAGAAAAGAAATATCTAAATAACAGGTAAATAAACAGCATCGATCTTCAAGAATAATCATACTCTTGCATAGAAGAAAAAAGGCAAGGAAAACCAAAACGTGATAGTGTGTAATTGCGTAAGGACAAATAGCTGTGACATTTACTTAAGTCAAACCTGTTTTGTTTTTCTTTAAACTTAAACACAAACGAACCAAGAAATAAATTGAAACTTGTAATTATTTTTTTTTTAAATAAGGAAAAATAAAGAGACAAGGAAATACATTTTCAAGGACTTCAAATCATATTGAAAAATAATAATAATTGTGTATGAAGGGGTAATGTGCACATCAATACGGAAAATTAACTATAAAATTTCGATTTTTTAAAAATTCTTTAAGATGTTGTTCAAGATTACGATAATCTTTTTATTTACATTTTGCAGCTAAGGTATTATCTCGTTGTTTGGTATGGGACAACCGGCTTTAATAGAATTGGGCATCTCAAAGTGAATAAGGTCCGAGTTGAGAAATGAATGAGTGAATTGGTATTAACGTCCTAAACGAGCTGTTGAGCTTCTTTGGCCGGAACCAGGGTGTCCAGTTGTCCCGTTTTTAACGGGATAGTCCTGCTTTTGATGATAATGTCCTTGTCCGGCTTAACAGTCAAGTCGGACGGTGATTTGTGCTGGTTTTAGTTCTCTCATAAAATATTTAACTTTCTATCATTCTGATGTTGTTGTTTTTCTTTAAGAGACGTTCATAATTGTAAATTTTTAGTCAAGTTTTACTGAATTCCAGGATAGTAACTTTTTAGATGCTACATTGCTTCTCCCCTCTCCCGCAAAAAAGACCTGGCAGGAAAACCCCTATATTTGTTAATGTTTCTGGAGTTCAGTCCAAGTTCCAACTTTGTTTTGACTTAAAAGGAGAGTGGAATATGAAGTGACATTTTAAAGATTTACTGCAGAACAAATGTATCCTGGAAAGGGCTCGAGAGGGAGGAAAATGTTAATAAGGTAAAAAATATAATATATGAGTATAGGTCTACATTCTACAGAATTTCATTCCCAAGGTAAGTTAGTAACTATACTAGTTAACCAATGTTGCTGATAATCTTTTTACAGGCTGTTTTGAAAGTGAATGTAATCATTACTCTGAATGATGGTTCGGTTAATTGATGATGACGGTTATGCTGCCGAAGGCAGGTCCTGACACGGAGGTCCATATAGTCAACTTAATACGATGATGATTTGCCATTGTCTTCCATCGGATGAAGATGACGTCTAAGGATGGGATCTACAGTTTGACGTGGGCTACGAATCAATTGTGTCCTCTCCGGGAATCGAACCCAAACCTTTTAATTACAAGGCAACGAGCGTTACCATTCACCCAAAGTGTTTACCAATCACAACGAAAGATATAATTAATTGTAAAAAGTAAGAGTTCCAAATCTTGCACTTCAATTATATTTATCTTGTCAAATTCTGGATTTTTAACCACCACCCAAATGGTCACCCTAGACGGTACCTACAGTATATGGTAAAGGGGGCTTCGAACGAGACCGTTTAATGGACCCCGGTGGGAATTGAACCTATCCTGAGCCATCATTACAAATATTTTGTTACGTAAATGTCTGCTGCATGAGAAATCAGGTGTGGTATACCACTAGGCACCATTCTCGATCCCATTCTCTTACTATTAGATTCAAATATCCTTTTCTTAATCAGAATAAAAAACTATGTAGACAAATATAAACATAATTGTCATACGACTAATATGAAAATGTTAATGTTAAACTGTTCGAAAGAACAGCTTTTTGACTACATGTTATTGGACTGCACATCAATAAATAGTGTTGATTCAACTTTTCGGTGTCCTAGGGCGACCATGGATTTTGTGTTAAATAAACATAATAAAATGTGGATTTAACACTGTGAAAGTGCTAGTATGAAGTGTCAAGTTTCCTATGTCCCGTTTCGTGAAGCAAACATATGGATGGTGTCATTAGCTTCAATTTATCATACAAGTCACTAATTTAGGAGATGGACATCTGGCAACCCTGGCAGAGTCGCTGTAGAGCCACTAATCCAATATGGCTGCCGTGACCCTGACCAAAATTACGTTCTTTTTTTAAGAATAACTTCTTTGCGATTGAAATTACAAAAGAAACATTTATTACAAACAAAATATTGGAAATAAAATTACCTTTCCAACGGTGCATTGACCATTGTCGTATCTCATTTAGGTGCAGAAATATGTATAATTGAATGTTCATTATCAGCGTTGCCAATGTATGTGGAAAACTAACCTGTCACCGAGACACTTGTAAATCACTTGTGACATGTGAAATTGATGTTTGGAGGGAAGACAAAGCTTAATCTGCTCAGTACAGCACTGGAAATCGAGACTACAACTTCTTTAATAATTTTGGTACAAAAATATATTTTTTTTTTCGATAATACTTGTACTTCATGTTCTTGCTTCGAAAATAACAGCATGCTTCTTCATTTGAATGGGGAAAATATAGCTTGTTTTAGTAAATTCTTGAAATTAAAAATAGTATGTAGTATGGTGTGTGGAATCATCTGAGTATTTTTATGTATTTATTCGTCTGAGTATGTGGAATTGTGTGGATTTCGAGCACTGTTTGTGTAGATTTTACATATATGCGTCTGGCAGCACTGTTCATTAGTCTCACTTGGTTAGAGAAAGAAGACAGATCGATGATTGAGTACTCCTAAAGATTGTGATGTTTCTGTAGAAAATATTAATGATAGACTTTTCTGACTTATAGTAAGTTTTGTGAATGTTTCAAGCTTATGAAATTTGATGAATAAATGACGGAGATACGATTGAAAATGTTTGAACTTTATAAGGCAAACAAATAAGTTTGCTGGACAACATTTTTATTATTAACTTTTTAGAATCATCTTTAAATTATAAACTACTGTGCATTCGAGTTGTCGGAGTATCGTAGCTTTCGAACTATATACATATATCAAGCGATCTGGTGGTGAAAAGTGTTAAATTATGTATATATATTGGTCGCCATTTCAAGGGTTCATAGTCTACGTAAAGGAGTACATTCATGCTTTGACATTATCCAGAGTGACATCATAATGAGGATAATGGTAACTTTCCAGTTCTGTTATTTCAATTTGACGGGAAATTCATGTGATGGTTACTCCAATTCAAATTCACGATAATGATAATAATGTGGTGTAAGTGGTTGGTTTAAGGAGTACAGATGAAGGGTACAAGACCATAGTTTTGGTAATTTGCCTGTTTTGATAGATGGAGCTGTGGAGTTAATACATACTTGTTAGTGAGTTGACACTGTGAGTTACTTTGTTGGCAGAATTCCGAGACTGACAGAGGAAAAAACAGGATCCTATTTTTGGTCAACTTATTTGTTGACAGATGGTGATAGTGGAGTAACACCTACTGTGTATTGAATAGAAGTTGTATGCGTTCCTCTTGGTGGAATTCTCAGACTTGAAAAAAAAAAACTTTTTTTAAAATTAAATAATTCCGTTTGATAGATGGTGGCTATGGTGGGAACACAAATTAATTTAGTGAATAAATGTGGCGCGTGATTCTTCTGGTGGAGTTCTCAAATCGTCATAAATCTGAGTGAGAGATTATAATTGATATATTAATGGAGTACGTTTGAAGGGATTGAGAAATCGAATTGATGGACTCTTTGGTGAATTGTAAATAGTCAAGTATGGATCCTATATTAGAGGTTCAAGTGCAACTATTAGCGAAGAGAAAAAAACCTAATGCTGTCTGCATCATCTGTCAACAAGAGACACCAGAACGCTGTGTTTCGCAAGCAGCAGACAGCACTTAAGTTAAATTAGTGGAATGTATTAAGAAACGTGTCCAATGAGATGACGAACAATGTAAAACTATTCAAGCCAGTCTGTGTATGTGATTTGTCCATGGATTCTCTAACAATCCAACGTGCCATCTGACACTCATCGTATTAGAAGTCAATCATACATCAGAAAACTTGCAAAATCCTGCAGAAGAAATATGCTGCAAACAAACAACAGGAAACCCACACTCCGGAAGAAAACAGGAAACTTGCA
The DNA here is from genome assembly GCA_022664845.1 of Lepisma saccharinum. Classification (NCBI taxonomy): domain Eukaryota; kingdom Metazoa; phylum Arthropoda; class Insecta; order Zygentoma; family Lepismatidae; genus Lepisma; species Lepisma saccharinum. The sequence continues at coordinate 11,561 of JAGDQP010042979.1, forward strand.
TTACCATTCACAAGAGCAAAGGCAGGAACGTATGAAAGGATTATGTGTTTTCTCTGCGACCACCCTGGTTCAAGGAGAGAGCCGTTGAGGAAAGTTGCCACTTATAGAGCGGGAATAAATTTGCGTAATGCGGTGGAGATCCTAGGAGACGATAAATTGATTGTGAGATTAAACGCAAGCATAGACCCAAGTGATGCCCATGCTATTGACGTGATGCACCACAAAAATGTTGGAACACACACATCATCAATGTGCTTCGTAGACACAACAACTTTCCAGGACCTTCTACCAGCAAGTTTGAACGTGTAGTCCAAATTGCACTGGAAGTAGAATTCATAGATGTTGTACGTGAAGCTTTATATGGAGGGAAAGTTTTCAACATGGCCTCAATAAAAAATATTTACAAGTCTATTGCCAAAATAAATGGACTGCACGAGCCATTGCATTTATCACGAAAACATCTGTAGTCGCTTTCGGAGACAGAACTGGGTGAAGATGAAATAGAATTTACTCCAGCCAAATCGCGCAGTGAATCATATGTAGTATATTTAAAGAGTGTAAAAGATACTCTTCTTACAAGCACCGAAATTAGTACTGAAGCTTTCGGCAATGACGTACGAACACTGTTTGGCACAAAAATTCTACGTTCAGTAATCCTGAAGAGTAAACAATGGAAATTTAAAGGCACCATTCAAAGTGAGTCTGATGACATTGTACCTCCATCTGTGAACAAATTCTTCAAATGGTGCATCCAAGGACGGACAACCGTGTCAGATAACGAAAGCTCCAGGGCAGAAGAGATAGAAACGAGAAACCAATTCCTGTCACAAACTCTTTTGTCTGCCTGTCTCACCGAAAGGCAAGTTCATAATCAATCAGCTTAAACTCTGTATCATCGAAGAGAAGTTCCGTTGCATATGGCTACTGGTTTGTCTGTACATCGCTAGACACGAAGCAAATGGCTGTTTCAACTTCTCCACAGGCTTGGGTGTTCCATCTCTTACGATCGTGTTCTACGTCTTGAAACACAGATTGCCAGAACCGTTATTGAACGAATGAGAACTAATGATGGTGTATACTTGCCACCAGATATTGTCTTTAATAGGTTTGTGTATTTTGCAGCTGACAATTTATATTTTGTTGAAGATACAGCCTTTCATGGAACTGTAATTACAGAATATCAGAAAGTATGTGGTGGAGACCAACTTACTCCTCTGGCACTTACTACTCTCTCTCTCTCTCTCTAAATACAGAAGTTTAAGTAAACTTTAATTCCATGCATATCGAAAGGAAATTGGACATCCTGTTTTCTTAGTCCAACTGCCTGGCCACCCACTACAATAAACACACCAAAATTAAGTGATTTATGCTGGCTAGTAACGAGAGCATCAGTGATTGGTGGTGGTACATCTGTGAACAACCAGTCAACAGAGAACACCGTAAACCGTATATCATCACCTAAAATTTCGTACACGTGTTCAGGTTACATATCATATATTGGAGAGCGAAAACCTCTAACTCGTGTGTCAATTTTACCAATCATTGCTTCCTTTCCTACAAATATCTCTACTCAATTGACTTTTATGAATCAGTTACAGAGATTGAATTCAAAAGTGATGGGGTCTGAAAGACATGTTGATCTAACTTTAGACATGGCATTGTACAAAGAAGTGAAACATCTGGAAATGGCTCGTTCAGAGTTTAAAGGAAAATGGATTCTCCGACCAGGTAAGTTACATACGCTAATTGCTCAGTTAATGATCATTGGCGCGTATATTGACGGAACTGGGATTCTGGAACTGTGGGTTGAAAGTGATTTGTATGGCCCATCAACAGTTCACCAGATCCTCGAAGGGAGACACGTTAGAAGAGGTTTAGAGGCACACATACCCTAACCGCACTGCATATGTCGCTCCAGGATGAGTACAAGAAATTGTCCGATTTTGACATAGCTGATATGTATAAAGACATTGAAAACATGGCTGATATGCTAATGGATTCTTCAGATAAAGAGATAAAAGAAAATCATCAGCGCCTTCACTCAACCTTAAAAAACATGGCACTTTATGACGACATTCATTCCTTTGGTAAGAGAACGAAACATGAACCAGTGTTTAAGGTTGCGTGTATTTATATGGACATGGTTGAAACTATGCTCCTTTACGTTCGTTCAGTTAGGTCTGCAGACTGGAATTTGCACTTGGCGGCAACACAGAAGTTTCTTAAGTATTTATTTGCATTAGACAGACATAACTATGCACGTATGATTCCCTTGTATCTTCTGCATACGAATCATTTGAGAAATGAACATCCTGATATATGGGAAGAATTTCAGCAAGGAAATTGGGTAGTTAATTTAAGTGCTATTCCATTTTGTGCCCTAGGAGCTGATGAAGCCCTAGAACATCAGAACAGAAGGCTGAAAGTACAAGGTGGTTTAGTAGGAATCACTCTGAATGAAAGTGCTCGGGCACGGTTCTTTCTTGCAGATCCTGAACTTACGAGAATGGCGAATGATTTAGAAACTCATGTGAGGGTGAAGGGTTCTGTGAAAAAAATGGAGCATGACAACGGCATCAGTGTGGGAAAACGGCAGCATCAAAATGTTTTGAAATTATTGGAGGGATTTTCATTAACGACAAATCCATTTGACTGTGCAAGTGATCAGCTAATTCACCTACCTTCCAAACGAGTTTTTCCTATTGAAATTCAGACGGACATGTGCAGTCTTGTGGATATTGGTAATCACTTGCAGTCAACATTTATTCAGGACTCAAGACTCATAGCCGTCGGTCTCTTTCTGGTCATCTATGAAAAAGTCCAAGCTAAGAACATGCAAATCAGCTTTCAAGAAAATGGAAGTTTCTCTGAAAGATAGAGTGATTGAATTGAAGTCTGATTTTGTTGTCTTTTGCCGCCTGCTTATAGCTGCAAGAAGAAGGCATGATATTGACTTGAGGTCTATGTTCAGCCAGTATGAGTTTTCAGTGCTTCCACCAGTCCTCTTCTCACCAAATGGAGAGATGCGTCACTGCCTGGCAAAAAGCAAACTCATGGGAATATTAGAAAACCTTTCTCAGACTACATTATCAGATATAGGATATACTGCTGTTGTAAATACTGCAGTTTTGATCGATGGTATGGTAGAATTACATATGACTGACAAGCCTAAGTCAGTGAAAACCTGTAGAGACTTGGCTTTACACTTTGTCAGTCGTTTGGAACAAAAATTCAAGGAATATGATGAAGTTCATCTTATATTCGATACGTATAAACCAAATTCATTGAAGTCATCAACTCGAGCTAGGCGAATGGGTGATTCGCACCCTGTTCAATATAAGATTCATCCATCTACGAACATCAGCAATATATTAGTTCAGCAGTTCTTACTTCATGAGAAGAACAAGGATGAACTAACAACTTTATTAGCAGCAGAATTTCTTGTTCGTGCAAGAAAAGGAGGAAAGAACTGGGTATGCAGCTGGCAGGATAAAGCAGCAGCTTCTCACATCGATGCTAAGGACCTTGAGACAACTCAGGAAGAGGCTAATATAAAAGTCATCCTTAACGGTGTTCACTGTGCATCGAGAGGAATTCATCTATTCATCAGATACAGATGTGTTAGTGCTTGCTTTGAGGTGGTATCCATCCCTTCCTACAAACACAGATATAGTTGTAAAAGCAGGAGGATCACAGCGAATCATATATCTAAGACCTATATACGATAAGTTGGGTACTCGTAACAACTGAATTACAACTTTGTGCACTACATGCTCTGTCTGGTTCTGATATTACTTGGTCATTTTCGGGAAAAGGAAAAATAACATGGTAGAAATCATTTAATCTCGCTAATAGTGATATGATAGATGCATTGTGTGAGTTGGAAAACCTTGACTTGTCAGAAAATGTAGTGAACAAACTGAAGGCATTAGTGTTCCAGGTCTACCTTCCAGGTACGAAACTCACTGACATTGGAGAAGTGAGGTGGTGGTTATTCACACACACACATACACAAAAAAAAAAGCAGAAGACACGTGAGAACTTTCCACCAACGAAAGCAGCTTTGTACCCTGCAGTAAAGCGTGCCCAACTGCAAAAAATTGTGTGGTCAAAAGCTAATGAAAGGCATCCTCAATTACTTGATCCATGCGAATATGGGTGGAAGTTTGCAGAAGGACAGTTTCAACCTATTGTGTGTACACTACCAAGTATTCCAGAAGGATTACTGGAACTTATCATCTATTCCTGTGAACGCCGTCGTTGTGCACCTCCTTGCGCTTGTAATGTGAAAGACCTACCGTGTACAGAAATGTGCAAATGTGGGGGCGATGAAGATTTCTGTGAAAACAACACAAGAAGTGACGAAAATGTTGAGGATTATTTTGAATTTTAACTTCTTAACTTCGCAATAGCATTTTTTATATATAAAAAAGGCCCAGCCAGCTTTGGAACAGAATTAGAAATAAACTTGTACACAAAGTAGTTTTACTGCTGCATTTTCATTGTAGATCATTTCAAACCCTTTAAAATGCACCAGCATATTTTATCTACCTTTATGTAAAAGGAAGGTACATGATTTTATATGGAGCAAAATATACTGTATGTATTATAAAAGTAAAACAAATGAACATTAAATTATACATATTTTTGCACCTAATTAAGATACAGTGATGTTCTATACACCGTTGGAAAGGCAACTTTATTTCCAATATTGTTTGTAATAAATGTTTCTTGAGTAATTTCAATCCCAAAAAAGTTATTCTAAAAAAACGTAATTTTGGTCAGGGTCACTGCGGCCATATTAACAT
>JAGDQP010042980.1:0-16368 GCA_022664845.1 Lepisma saccharinum
AATATGTTTCGCCCCCTAGTCATAACAGTTTTAAGTGAGAGACGTTTATAATTCTCATTCAAATGAAAGGCTGGAATGTCCTCTTTTAAAGAGCAATATTACTTTTCTATCTAGTCCCCTCCCGCGTCGATACACTTACGCCATCGATGCACTAATTTCTGCCCTCCGTCAAAGAAAAATGAGGTAAGCTTTTGACGACATGTGTGCTATATATGGGGAAGTCTGCATGGACGACATTAGCACAGTAAGGAGATGAGTAAGAACTGTACACACGAACAATCCATCTATTTCTACCTTGCAGGACAAGGAATACAGTAGACTCCATCCACTCAAGAGGTCGTGGAACGTGTTGATGAACTGATTTGTTAGAATCGTCGCATTGAACAGAGGGTGATCAATGGAAAAGTGAATTGCATCATCAATGACGAACTTCGGTTCAAAAGGTTTGTTCCAGGTGCGTCATTTGTCAGCTGACAAACCAAATTAAACAATCCCGAGTGCAAATGTGAGGAAAATTTGGAGCAATATAAAACGGTGGGGAATTTCTTTGTGCTTGTATCGTCATCGTACATAGCGCCTTCTGACTTCTGGCTCTTTCCAAACTGAAGAAATATATGAAGAGTATGCACTTTCCGTCCGACGATGAGGTTGTTCGAAGAGGTGTCGTTGGTGTCGCCAACAGCCAACCTAATGTTTCTCTGACTGAATACCTAAACTAGTGTTTCGATGGAATATTGGCGAGGGGACTACATAAAAAGTGATGCCACTTTTTTGAAAGAGCAAATTCCAAACTTTTATTTGAATGTAAAATATGAAAGTTTCCTCGCTTGATAAAAAAAAAGTTATGACATAGGAGACAATACTTATTGAACAACTCTAGTACATTAAGAAAGTTGCAAATAGAATGTAATTTCGTCGCAACAAATGAGAATATTTGAGAAGTGCTCCATTCGCGGTATATTCTTTTTGGATTAGCATTTAACAACCTTTTATGTCTACCATACAACTTTCCTGCACTACCCAATGAGATAATTAGGATTTACCTGTCTGAAGCATATCACGATATTTTTAAATTAAGTCTACTTGTAGCAGAAGTAAGAAGAAATAAAAAATAAAATAGTTCACAAAGCAGACACGTTCTTCATTAAACTGAATATATTGTAAAATTATTGCAGTTATAACATTTTTATTACATCTGTGTATAGTCTACAATTGAAGAAAATATGCCAGTTTGCTTCAACCGAGCACGCCTTCCTGTATAGCTTTTCTGAAACATTAACGTAGCTAATAAAGTTTAATCCAAATTCAATATCTGTTTCCTGTTTTAGTTGCTGCGACCCTGTGAGTCACGACACCTTCACCACCGATGATCGTGCAATTCTTCGCACCGCGAGAGTGGCTTTTAGACCCCTGGGGTTATTGCAAGTTACTACAATTTTGTCAATTCCTTGCCCGTTTATTCACTGTCTCAAAGGTTCGAGGTGTTTTCCGCGAAGCTGCATATCTCGAGCGCAAATTTCCATCCATTATAAACACTTGACAAGCACACTGTTTGATCAGTAGGAGTAACGTAGCCAACAACACGGGATAATATCACAAATAGACGTATGGATATGCTGTACGTAAAAGCGAGGGACCTTAGTGGAGTGAAGGTGGTTCATCGGCTTAAGAACTGTGATTTTGTAAATTTAAAGCTAAGCTGAAAATAACACGCTCGTAAGCATTTTAACTGTACACTTCGAGTAACAGGCTATCGGTACTCTTAGCACACAAACTTTTGTGTAATCGAAGTTCTCATACATACTCAAGATAGTACCAGAGGAAATAATGAGAAATAATAAGGTAGTTACAACAATGTATGTAATTCTAGGTCACTGATTCTTCTTTATCATCGCTTCCACTCGACACACGTTCTCGTGCATGGTTGATGTTCATGGTTGTTCACTGTTCAGATCGCTGTTCATCACTTACATCTGTGCTCTCATTTGCGAACGCATTATACCACATCCAAACTTGTTCTTGGAACATGACGGGGCGTTATCATAGATTCTACTACTTCACGATGAACGACTGCCGGTTTGTTTACCTTGGCATGCCGAAACCGTTTGAATGGAAGTTATACTCAAATCCATCTATTTCGATAAAGTTATGTTTGGCTGCTACTTTTGGCTGCTGCATGGAAAACCCCCCTCGTGCTGGAAGGATTTCCATTCTTACCGTAATAATCCGTTTTCAATGAAATTCTTATTTAGCGAAATCTATCTATGGGGCATTCCATCAATACAACTTTAATTTTGATTTATTAAACCGATACGTCTTGCATCACTATTTCGTAATATATAATAATTCACAGCCATATTCAATCCACTATTGGATTAGGCCTCTCTAGGAGGGAGGAGTTGGTCTACTGCTCCAACGATGTCTAAACATGTTGGGAGAGGAGAAACGAAACTCTCAACTGTAATCGTCACTGTCAGTCATTCTCAGCAGCTCCCCAATTGCATCACGATGCTGGGTGGGAACCACTCCAGACCCTTTCGCTTTGGAAAAATCCCTTGTGAAACTCCACGATCAGTAGTTAGCGACGCTAGCCACTAGATCAGCGGGGCGGTCATTATGAACTTACACTCTGTATGGCACGCACTCTGTATGGGAGGTTGCGCCCTCTCTCATCTTTCGCCCCCTCTAAAGATTTAAAATACCCCCCCCCCACTGAAATTTTTTCCTGAAAGTAAAACTAAGGACGTAAGCGAAATCATTTTAAAAATCAGAATCGAAAAAGTATCGAATACATTCATTTGTACAATGTTTTCGATTAATTGATTGCTTCGTAGGCAGGTTTCGCAATTTAAGGATTCCATTGTCAAGGATGAAGTCTGGTTTAATAAGGCAAGCATAGAAATCACTTCTAAGTTGCATTTATAAGTCATAAACATTGCTGAAACAGATGTATTGGGTATTATTACAAAGCAAGACTTTGTAGTACTAGTCGATTTTGATTTACTTACATAGTTTACGTCATTATTTGTAGGGATCAGAGCTGAAACGGTTCACCGGGTCAGTCGGGTCAAGTTTTGGGCAGGGCGACCGGGTTTAGAATTCGGACCCGGCCTAACCAAGTGATGCGATTTACACCCGGTAACATGGTGGACAAAGCAAGGTTACATCATTTCCTTGTATTTAAACAGTGTTTCTTGCTGGGGTGACCAGGACCGGAGATGTTACCGCAGAGCATGAAATATATGACGCCGAAATCCGCTGTAAATTATATTTTCCAGAACGGATCAATTAGGTCACCGGGTAATTCGGGTCAAGTTTCGGACCGGATCAACTACATTCGGGTGAGGCCGCGTCACCAAAAGTGATCCAGTTTCAACTTTGGTAGCAATATGGTATTATTTGTGACCATGTCGCCGTACAACGTTTGCCCCTGTACTATTTTATTACGCGAGTATCGATATGTCTCCTCTTTCTATTCTGATTTGAATATTAACCTTTTGATATTTGTCACTAATTCATTAACATTCTATTAATAAAGTGTTAGAGAAGTTCTGAGAATCATTTACTCCCTCTGGGGGAACGCATTGCGCACAACTTTGGAATATACATTGTTGGATAGTCTCTGAAATTACACGTACTATGCCGCCTCAGACGAACTGTTATTGATGTTGGAAATATGCCCTGAAATTCATTTTGTGACGCTTTTGGCAATCTGTAGTTTCAAAGGGTAGCGGCAGATGTGTCCACCCCTGTCAGTAAGGCTTTTTTGTTTTTTACTTTCTGATACATTATTATCCTCCAAGTATGTCACTCGATATTGTGTTTCACCATATCACCATATATACACATGGTGGACAGAAAGTTTCTTCCCTTTTTTTTTTTAACTAAAGAGTAACAGATGTTTGTTTCAGAGTAGAGATAGTATAACTTGCCCCTAACAGACAACGTAGGCTGTACCATACTGTGAATTTACTACTGACACTCTTCCGGCGGTTTCTCATGGTTTTAAGTCTTCTGTTTCCAAGTGTCATTATAGTGGTTCACTGTTATACCTAGGAGAAAATTGTAACAAGTTCAGAATTTCTTTACAAGGTGAGGTTCATTTCAGATCTGGATTTAGCACTTTCTTGTATCTCAAAGGGAATAGTAAATAAAGGTTCGAAACTAAATTGGATACGCGGAATCAAGCGGTGAAATTTTCGAAAACAAGGGCATCCCGGGAATATTGTCCCCCCCCCCCCGCAGGAAGAGTTATTTCTGAGACGCCCGAGAACTATGCTTTCAGAAGCATCATCATGTGATTCCTCACACACACTTTAGTTTGAACATTTTTTTTTTGTTTCAAAGATTTGTGTACACTAGGAGCTGTGTTATGGCCCTGTTACAATTTTATTAATTGTCCTGTATATAGTGTTTTCAGGGCTTATAATAAGCGTGCACATAAGAATAAAAGTAACAAGACACTTTTTAAAACTGATCAGCAGAGGCAAGCAGCTATACATTTCTTTTAACTAATGTGGAAAGAATAATGTAACTGGTACGGACTAAAGACCAGAACCATTAAAAAAAATAGTGAAGGAAGAACACAAAGGAATTAAAAATGCAAAGAGGATGTCAACAACGAAGAAATTAATTATTTTTACTAGCATTTATCAATAAAATACGACTTCCTTAAGTATAGAAATAATTTAGGTTAAAGTGCTAATGTGTTTAATTACATCAGTAAAAATGCTGTGAAAATACATGTGGAAAATTGTCTGGTATATTGTTGCATTTGAAGAGAAAGTGTTCTATTTCATTTTCAGGTAGTCAAGGCTGAAATTACTTAATAAAGGATATTTGCAAATCAACATCTTTCATAGTGTATGGCATGTTTCAACGTATGTAAAATTGGATTTACTTTCTAACAAGATATCTTTATTGTACTGTGTTCACTTCAGTGGTTCATTGTTTCAAATATACTAATGTCACTTTTAACGCCTTAGATCTTTGAGTTTATCACAGCCACATATGCCAAAATTGGCAGTGATCACATTTCATATGTAGATGGTGTTTAAGTTAATGAAATCGGATATCACGTTTTAGATATAAACTGAAAAAAAAATATATATAGCGGCAGTAACCATATTTTATTTGACACCTGAGATCTCCAAAGTACAGATGCTCTCCGACTTAACGATCGTTCGAGTTAGAATTTTTCTCGAAGATACGATACGTTGTGAGACGACGAAAATTGACGACCATCCCTGATCAATCCTCATCAAGCAACTGAAATAACTTTCATTAATTTCTACTGTACCTTTCATTAATTATTTTCGAGTTCCGATGAGTTTATCGGTCTGTAAGCTCATCGTAAGTCGGGAGGGGATTCTGTGATATGGAAAGCACACAATATGATTTATGTTTTAATAATGGTAAGTAAGAAGAAAACCCGAATATAAGGAATATCTAGTTATGCATGATTGCTGTTAAAAGTTTTGTTACGTGAGTAATATTTTATGAGAAGGATTATTTAATGGCACATACTGAAAACAAATTGATTCAGCAATACTAACTCTGGATTCCTATTGACTTGAACCACAACTAGGGCAGCGTCATTAGCATTAACTATACACTACAGCTTAGTGTGGCGTCCTCGTGGCTTATTCGGTAACGTGTCGGAATACCAATAGGCGGCCAGAGTTCAAACGGCCAGGACGCTGGGTACATTCCTCCAGTGCTTCCATGATCCTATTACATTGATCACTATAGTGTTCTAGGTATTCCTGGACACCTTGGGAGGTAAAGGCGGTCGGACCTGGGACTTACAGCTCACCTCGCTTCTTACCGATGACCGAGGAATATGTGGAGCGCTAGCTCCACGTCCCCAATGCCCCTTTCACGCACGGGGGGATACTTTTATCATTCTTTTTTACATTTTAGTGTGGAAATTTATAAAAAAATTATCATACTATCAAGGTTCAAGGCTTGAGTAACATCTAAAAGAAGACAATAAATCTGATTTGGAAGCCGTGAGATAAATGAAAACAAACATGTTAACAATAAAAGTAAAATGTTTCCGGAAGGAGCAGATGGTGCGTTTCACCAATTTTCGTTAAAAATTTAACGAATCATTATTAAGGAAAGTATTGTATTTTAAAGCGCTTAAAATTTCTGAACGATTCATTAAAGTATAAATAAAATTAATAAAACTCACAAAAAAAACTTGTAATGGAAGGAGATAAAAAAATTATATCAATCAGGGTAATGTAAACAAGAATTACTACAGAGGGCTAAATCCATGTGATAAAATCCGTTAAAAAAATCAAACAAGGATGAAAATCTAAAAGAATCTAAACATAAATATTAAAGAAATATTAACAAAATATAATACAATGAAGGGTTGAAAGATTCAAACGAAATTTTTAGTATTTTATAAAAAAAAACGTCATTATCATGAATTAAAAGTCTGCAATATTATTAAAATTACGATTTCAGCGTGCGGAATGAGAAGGTATTTGTTATAGAAACAACGTTTCTTATTACATTGAAATGTGAAAATTACATAATTACTTATAGCAGATAAACTCGTCATGTTTATTAATCAAATTTATTGTGCAAAACTCATTTGTGGAAAACATCCGGAAAATTGTAGGTATTCTTCACCAGAGGGAAAAATCAACAACTTGATCTTCAGTGATTCCGTGAACCACAATCAATATTTTCAGTTTCATGTCTTGAGCGTTATAGAGATGGGAGAGGTAGGTGTCTAACGTAAAGAAATAGCTTCATACGAATTTGGTTTACATGTTTTATTATATAAAATACTTTAACGCGTTGCACGCTCATTGTCAACGAAGATTAATGTGTTGAAATCACATATTTAACTTTTGAAATTAGATATTAGATGCACTTTGACATAAGTTAACACTGAGGGTAGTTCGGACAAGAAGAAGGGTTGAGCCCAGCAGGATGTCTTGCAAGGGCTCCGTGTAAGCTGTTGAAGTTGCCTCCTAGTCCTCCAGCTCCTCCAAAGTTCACGCCAGACAACAGATTGGAAACTCCTCCTGAGTGAGAACCATAAGAAGCTCCTCCATAATTACCTCCTTGTCCAGCACCAACAGGAGATGGATTGTAGCTGCTGAGTGTTTGACTAGCGTAGTTACCTTGTCCAAGTCCACCGTTATAGGTGGCTCCACCATAAGATCTAGTGTTTCCATAATAATTTCCCTGGGATCCTCCAGTGTTTCCATAGTGAGTACCTTGCCCCGATCCGCTACCGTGGGCTGCAGAATTTCCATAGAATGTTCCACCATGTCCTCCGATTCCAGCAGCTGGAGTATTCCCACAAAACGGATAATTAGGACATTGTTGAGGGGATACTCCAGCAGGATATTGTTCTGGAAGGACTGCTGCAGTCAAACCAAATATGGCAACAAAAATCACCTGTTAAATGACAAAAAGATTATGAATATTTAATAAAAAGCTGTTGATAGAAAGAGCAGTGTAAAATACAACATAAGTTTCAAAGAATCTAAACATAGGATTAAGAGCATATTTCTTCAAGAAGATTGTTTTAACAATCATTTGGAAAGCAGTAGAATATTATATTTTTAATACAACGTACAGTTTGTCTGTGAACACTTCTGTTGATAGATAGAGTGATGCTGATTATGGCTGAGTGTTTTCTCTTCTTAATGGAGCAGTGTTGAGGTATCAACCATGTAACTGGCTCTGTATTGATAATATTCTTATATATTCTTAAAGAAATAGAATACAAAGTATTTTTCTACGTCATTTAGTTTATAATGTTTCACGAAATGTACGGGGCAAAACCATACAAAAGTGAATTGACTACTTGCAAAGGAAAATTTTATATTGTTTATTTCATTGCCTTTTGGGGGTTGGACAGGTAACTAAAGTCTAAATCTTGAGGGATGAAGTCCCTCGGGGAGGACTTTCCTGATGCAACGTAACAACCAAGATCTTAGTCAAGGTTCCCTCCCGTTATTTGGTCAGTAAAACGTATGGAAACTATAGCCAAACGTCAACTGAGATAACCCACAGCATGGCTCGAACCTGCGCGCCCTACATAGTCTTATCAGCAGACCACGTGCCTTGGTCCAAATATGATCAAATTCAACAAATTATGATTTCTTCAACTTCTTTTAGGGTGCCTTAGATCTCACTTCACATATCCTATTTTAAAAAATGTTGGACGAATTACAATCAACAATATTTTTGGAAAGCGATACCGATAATAGTTATACGAAATGAATTCCGTAAGATTTTGAAATTATTTACTTTGACTGGAAAATGTAAAAGCCCATAGTTACGGACATGATAGTCCAATCTAATCGAAAACAAAACAAATTAGGGATTGGTTCATTTGAAAGACATTCATAAATCGGAGGTCGCTTATCACATCTTTAAAGTAGGAAACAATGCTAGAGTACCACAGACTCTTTATATTCCCTTTACTAACGAAAGGATCAGCAAAATAAGTGAATGATAACAATCAATCGGAATGAGAAAAAGAACTTACCAATTTCACCATGATTATAAAAAAACAAGACAAGTTGCAAGCCAGTCGGTGGTGCTTGAAGATCTGATGTATCGCAAAATCGCCTGTCAATTATATATAGCATAGATGATGTATGTAGTACATATCACGTGTGGTTTATTGGGAGACATCACTAAAATATCTTTGAGAGAAATCTTGTTAATCACATTTGTCTTGTACCTGCTGAGAGAAGAGGAAAAGGAAGGGGAAAACGAAAGCGTTTCCGGAACTGCAGAAGAGATATTCGTGCAACATGATTACCGATATGTTGTTATGGGTAGAGCAACTTTTACTAGATACGGACTACTTATCACTGGCTAATTTGTCACCGGTTGATCGTCCACCAAATAATGAATCAAAGTCAAAGATATTACATAATATTATGCTACATAGCTATTGATAAGCACTGTAGCTTAAAAAAAATGACAATATTTCCTAAGCCAATTAAGTGGTTCAGTTTTTGTCCTTGTTTCGTGAGAGAAAAACAATTGTTTCTAATGGTTACCAATCCTTGGTTCCCGGAAACTTCATACAATTGGGAACTTAATTTATTTGTATAACTTGAGAAACATGGTTTAAAATACCAAAATTATTACTAACATTTTTGTGTGTTATTACTATGTATAAGGCTGGTTCAATAAATAAAGTAATATGTTTAATTTCTAAATGCAAATTTGTGTAGAAATTTGGAACATGTGTACGAACACTCTGTTTCCACATAATCATTAAATGTTGTTCAAGTGCTTGTTCCACCGGGTAATGAATAAATTCGTTCTGTCAGTAAAGAATTTCGTGTGAAGAACCTTGAACCAGGCAATGACTGATTCTAGGTTAATAAGTTATCTCAAAATGTATATCCCGTCATACTCTATGCTGTCACGAAAACTGTACGCAACGTCACTTCATGTATTGTATTTTATAATTTCTAACTTCTAGGTATATTATGTATTATCTGTAATCTATTATTGTATGTATCTTCTGCTTTAATATAACTCTTTTAATTTTAAGTGTCTTGTATTTTATATAATCCCTAGTTTTTGCCTCAAGTTTATATACTGCTTAATCATATGTTTTTATATTATCGTCTCTCTCATTTTAAGACTATGACAATTTCCCATGTACAGTAAACATGCACTTAATTGGATGAATAATAAATAGAATAGAACATCCCCTGGGAGTACTTCTGGTCTCTTGAGGCGGACGGCCGATCGCACTCAGTTCAAAACCTTTCAGCTGTCACTGTAGAGCTGTGGGAAAGAAATTGAACACGAAATTCACCCAGATGGGCCCAAAAGACACTCGCTATGGTTTTCTTGGCTGATGGTGCTGTCTTGAACTTCCTTGGTGATGGGAACGAAAGATGTTTCGATGTTAATCTAGCCCGTTTTGATTCAGGTGCCCACGGGTTCACAGCAAGCTTATGGTGTTGAAGAGTGTTATTCTATTTTGTTTATCCGCCTCTGTGTACTTTTCGGTACCCATCGCGCACAAACCTTTCTGTATCTCAGGTGAACATGTTGAGTTCCTCAGCAATGTATCTGATTCTGACTTGCCTGTCCTGGACCATCGCTCCTGGTCTTCGTACGTTCTCGTCCGTGGTTGATGTTGATGTTTGGTCAGGTAGTTATTCTTCACTCATATTCATTTGCGAGCACATTACACCACGTAAACACTTGTTTCCGGGACATCACGCAATCTTCATACACACTACTAGTTCATTATGAATGACTGCCGGTTTCTTTACCTTGGCATGTAAAAGCAATAAACGCGTAATTTTGTAGGTAGAGGTATGGAAAATTAGGATTTCATGGTTGACAAATAGCGTCATATCTACAAAACTAAGACGCAGAAAAGTGTCAGTTTAGCAAATCACCATTGAAGTTGTATCGAATACATCTATTTAGGCAAAGTTTGTGGTTGTAGACTGTTGCTTAAATGAAATTTCTGTACTTAATCTTTCAAACCATATTAATGCCTTCGCAATGGAAATCTTGTGTAGTGAAAGCTATCTGAGGTCACTCCCTCAATCATTAACTTTACTGAAATAGGTAACTTTACTGTATTGGGTACAACTTCGATTGTGATATCAACCGAAATGTCTTGCATTATTATTTGTGGATATAATACGTCATTTGTGACGATTACCCATATGTAACTTTGGACGTCCTAGCTCCGAAATAAAGTCTTTTTCGATAATTTGTGAAAGTAATAATTTCGAGATTCCTTACATGGTTGTATTTGTTATGTCGCCATTTTCACAACATCTTCCACGTACATATATTTGTATATTCATATTCATTCTTTTTAATTCAGAATTTATGTATGGTCTTTAGATATCTGATGCTTAGGACGGCCTAGTTTGTAGGTACCATCTAGGCTTCTGCCTGGTGCAGGGTTTTCGCCAGGATTTTCAGTTTGAGGGGAGTGTAAAGTCAAAATTGGGAGTATGTAAGTGAAGTTTTGTACAGTTTCTATCGATTTTTCACAGCAAAAATTTTAAAATTCGGGGGGTGTTGTCGAGATTTTGGGGGATAAACACCGCCCACAGGGAGGTCT
Organism: Lepisma saccharinum; assembly: GCA_022664845.1. Classification (NCBI taxonomy): domain Eukaryota; kingdom Metazoa; phylum Arthropoda; class Insecta; order Zygentoma; family Lepismatidae; genus Lepisma; species Lepisma saccharinum. The sequence continues at coordinate 11,099 of JAGDQP010042980.1, forward strand.
GGTGGAATCACTGTCCTGGTGTGACTTAGGAGAAACCCTGGAAAAACCTCCGTCAGGATGGACGGGCGCTGAGATCCTTCTTAGAACATTTTGATTGCTAAAACAACGCTGTACCAACTCTTTTAAAACTATTTATTACTTAAACTAGTTACTTAATACAAACATACAAGTCGAAACTTCTACCCTATAAGGATGTAACAACAACAAATTATAAGAGAACCTCAACCAAGTAATTACAATGAAAATACCATACAGTTAGTGCTGTGAATCTATTAACAATCGCTAAGACTTTGGTCCCTTAACAGCATCTCAAATGAAAGAGCAATCATTTTTATAAAATATGTTAGCAGCACTCACAAAGGGAGTGCCTAGTGTCGAGAAAACCCACAGTAATTTCCTACTGCGTTGAATAATATTTATGACAAGTTTCGTGCTGCTACGTCCGACGTAATAAAAGGAATGTCAAAAATCGAATTTTATAGAAAATAGATTAATATAAACACTTACAACTTGGGTGATTAGGGACGGTGACACCTGAAGGCTCGCAGCGTGATAGAGTTCCTGCATTTGAAGTTGAACAGGGCCCGGCAAGTGCATGATGTAATGACGACTGTTTATGCTAATGATTGTCCGTCATATGACGCTGTTGTCAGGGATGTGCTCCAAATAATTTAACAAACGACTCTGAATAAATATTTAACAAAGGATTCGCGCGAGCATTTGCTAACCTCTGCAGCAGGCTTGTGCTTCAAATAATTTAACTAAGGGCTGGTAACAAACACAAATATTTAACAAAGGACTCGCACCATCCCCTGCGAGTTCCCTTCAGCACACCCCTGACTGTTGTGAAGTGGAAAAGGAATTTCCAAACTGGCCACAAGTCCCTCACAAGCCAATGACTGAAAGACTATTACGCACGGATGATGTAGCCACATTAAAGAAAATGGAGTATTTCTCCTTGAAGACCGATGAACAATCATCCCAATGATCGTCAAGGAAACTGAACTTAGTTATGGTTATATGTGGAATATTATTTACGACCAACTGCACATGTTTAAGGTGACTAAGGTAAGTTCACAAAAGATGTTGGTTTCCTTACGGACAATGCACCAGTTTACTCAAGTTGCAGTTGAGTAAGCAAGGTACTGTGGCTTTGAAGTCTTGCAGTATTCTCCCGATATCTTGTGGTCCCTGTGTACAAGCATTACCGGAGACCACATTCCAGCTGGACAACAGGCGCGCGCATGTGGAATGCGATGTCCTAACCCTTGTGGCTGAATAAAATGTTCTCCGTTGCTTCGAGTCGGAGTCGAGTCGAGTCCATACTATGTTCCCCGTCCTAACCCTTCTGGCTGTTGCTTATAGTCGAAAACGCAGCTTGCCATACCCCAGGAAGACATCCAAGGACTCATCCTCTCTATACCTCGCTTTGTTGTAGCCGTTCTGAATGCCCATAGTGGGCCCACAGGCTACTGATCTTCGGCAGTTCTGTTTCGCTGTCATCACATTCTAACGCATCGAACAGAGCAGTAAGATTAATCATTTTCTACTTGTACCTAACGGTATCTATCTGTCAAATTTGGGGTTGCTATCTTCTCTCCTTCTTAGTGTTGCATTTTCTAAGGCAAGCAGTGTATATATACGTATATATGTGTGTGTGCATGTGTTTTACTGTTTTTTTATTAATGTGAATAAAGGAACAAAAGTAACAAGACACTTTGTTGTTTATTAGATAAAGTTGTTTCACCTTGTCTATCATTATGATAGACAATAAGAAACAACTTTATCTAATGTGGGAGTATCTAATGTTACCGCCACCAACTGAAGACGAGAGCTACAGAAGAAATTATAGGAAGGAGAGAACATATGAGGAATTTAAACGTGCAAAAGATAATGTCAAGAACAAAAAAATTAATTCATTTCCCGGAAAGAACAAAAGTACCTCCGAAGCTGTGCAAATATGCACTTTCTCGGAAAGGTTATTTTTTAATTTAAAGCATTAAATGGGATAGAAACATTAAAATCTTTTTTGTCCTCTTCGGTACAAGCGAAAGAAAGTTTCGCCAAAATTACTTTATCTTTGTAAAACAATTATCAGTACAAAAACCTCTTCGGGGTAAAGGGAAGAGTGACGCAAGAACTCTACTCACAAAAGAAGTGATATCCATCTTGCGAGTGTTTTTCTTTGTGTCACTATGGTGGAATTATTTCCTTTGTAATAAAATTAAAAGACCACCATAGTGACACAAACAAAGTCACTCGCAAAATAGATATCACTTCTTTTATGAGTAGAATTCTTGCATTACTCTTCCCTTTACCCCGATGAATTTTTTGTACTGATATCACTTATTTTGTAAGGCTGCAAAAAAGTGCATAGTCTTTATACAAAAGGTTGGTTTTGGATCATGGTAGGCTCCGTATTGCGAACACTGTAACTCCTATTTAAAAATAAGCATTGTTATCCCCAACTTGTTGTGGCCCGCAGTTGACCCCCCAAACCCTATGGTAAAACCATTTGGGTCTACAGCAAAAAAAAACAGACAGAATGACAGACACACTTTTCGATTATTTGTTAAAATTCTGTGATTGTACTATAAAAGTCATAACTTTGAACCCATTAATCGATTTTGACGTGTGATACTCCATTTGAGGCTGCCTATATGGTCTGGGGCCAGTTCTATCATCAGAAATGCGACATTTTGATTTTTTTTTTCAAACAGTCCTGAAGGTTCCAGGGAGGTCCTACCGACTCATTTTTTTTTCTGTGTTTTAGTATGACAAAGTGCTTTCAGATGCAAGTTCAAGCATACAATTCGGGCTTATAGTACGCTATATCCGAAATTAGCTGTATATATGTGAGTGCCGCTAACACACTCGTTTGTGACCGTCACTCAAAGAACTACCGATCTTCATGAACCTTGTTCAGGAGAAAGTTTGTATCTTTTTAAGGTTAGGTTCACGTGGTTTTATGAGGAGTGCTTGTGCCCTGTGGGAAAAGTAATGTTTTCGACATTCACAATAAATCATTACTTTGTTCTTTCTGTTTATTTTATGTGAGTACATATAATGAATCATATTTACGCAAACAGTAAATAAACCACTACATGTGATTTAAGAGACATGAGCTCACTTTGCAAGGAATCTCACAAATCACTATTAATACTGATTGAGACAAGCCACAAAAGAAGACTACGTAAACTCGGGTGAAGACCGGATCACCGGGACAATTAGGTCACGAATCGATCATCGTGTGGCCGGGTTACAGTAAGTCTGCTAATTTAGATGAAGAGCGGATCACCGAGCAAGGCGGGTCAAGATCAGATCTATCTGGTCATTTGGTTGAAGTTTGGAACTGGGTCCCCTATATCCGGTTTTCAACTCTGTTGTGGTCGCTTTTCTGGCTCAGTCCTTTAAGATGTGCTGATGACTCATTTGACACCTAGCATGTCCGAAATGGTGATAGGGACATACTACAACTTTGACGTAGTAATCACACCTCATGAGTTAATGGTTTAGGGTTATAGAAATGCTGAATGTACACTGAAAATAATTATATAGCAGAAGCCATATTTCATAGTTGACACCTAGTTATCCGAAGTGACTATAGAAATGTTTATGCACAGCAAAAATACATTGACCTGGACGTGATGTGGAAAGCACACAATATTATAGAGCAGCGTTTCTCAACCTTTTTCATCCCGTGACCCCTTTTCACCATGCCCTCTAGGCAGCGACCCCCCTTTCACCATGCTTTCTAGCCAGCGACCCACTCTAGTAGTAACTCTAGATTCTCATTGATCCGAAAAGTAATTAAGTTAGGTTTATTAGCAACAAATTTAGAATACAGCTTAGTGTGGATTATTATCAAAAATGAACATGCTAGTAAGATTCAACTCTTGATCAGAGTCTAAAACGGAGAAGCGAGTAGACCTGGTATTAGTAGACATGTGAAAGACGAACACATATTGGTAATAAAAAGTATGAAGATTTTAGAAAGAACAATAATTAAATCAGAAACGCTTGAAAGAGAAAGAATTTACGTCAATTCAGGTAATGTAAACAAAAGTGACAATGGAAATATAGATCCAACTAGAAGAATGCGATTATAATTGTAAACATATAATTAGAAACAACATGTGATGCTAACACAAGAATATAAGGAGAAAGACGTTACAATAATTAAGTCGAATATGTTTGAGGAATTCAAAAGAAACGTTGTCTTTTAATGAAGAAAAACATCCTTATGAAGCATATAACTGCAAATAATGATAAAGATGCCGTTAGAATCTTTCATTATCATTAAAATTGTAATTTCTACACGTGGAGCAAGAGAGTATTTGTTATAGAAACACTTATTCTTATTTAAGTGACATTTTGAAAGCTACATGATTTAACTTGTCATGCTTATGAATCAAATTTATGCAAACGATTGCTGCAAAACTCATTTGGGGACAATTTCCGGTAAATTTGCATTATTCGTATTTTCAGCAACTTGATCTTCAGTATACATATCAACATGTTTAGTTTCATGTTTTGAACATTACAGTCAATAAAGAGGTTAGTATCTGATGTAAATAAAGCTTAATATGAATTTCATTTACACGTTTTATTATATAAAACTATTTAACGCTTTGCAAGTTCAGCGTTAACAAAGATTAAATGTGTTGTAACCACATAATTAACTTTTAAAATAAATATTATATGCACTTGTTCATAAGTTAACATTGAGGGTAGTTGGGACAAGAAGAAGGATTGAGTCCAGCTGGGTGTCTTGCTATTGATCCGTGTAAGCTGTTGAAGTTGCCTCCTAGTCCTCCAGCCCCTCCGAAGTTAACGCCAGATAACAAATTGGAAACTCTTCCTGAGTGAGAACCATAAGATGATCCTCCATAATTACTTCCTTGTCCAGTACCAACAGGAGATGGATTGTAGCTGCTGAGTGTCTGACTGGCGTAGTTGCCCCGTCCAAGTCCACCGTACTGGGTGGCTCCACCATAAGATCCAGTGTTTCCATAGTAATTTCCCTGGGTTCCTCCAGCGTTTCCGTAGTGAGTACCTTGCCCCAACCCGCTCCCGTAGGTTGCAGAATTTCCATAGAATGTTCCACCATATCCTCCAATTCCAGCAGCGGGAGTGTTCCCACAAAACGGGTAATTAGGACATTGTTGAGGAGAGACTCCAGCAGGATATTGTTCAGGAAGGACTGCTACAGTCAAACCAAATATGGCAACGAATATCATCTGTTAAATGACAAAAGATGAGGAAGATTA
>JAGDQP010042982.1:1302-16368 GCA_022664845.1 Lepisma saccharinum
TATATATATATATATATATATATATATATATATATACTCACTTTGTTTCGCTTTAAGCGCTGGCCCCAGACCCTGTAGGGGGTTCGCCCTCCAACTTCAGTACTTTTGAGAGGATGCGCCTCCTTTATCTTAACCAAAATCTCACTGCAGCGCTACACCACCATGGTATCTATCTGTACCCTCCCATTGACGGCTGCGCCTTCAAAAGGAAGGTTTGCCCCATTTATCGTAACCTACTCTTGGTCATACACCTTCATTGAAAATTTCGTTTCTCTACCTTCAATGATTTGGAAATTGTTTTTTTTTTTTGGGCGGCCATTTTAGATCCAAGTTGACAACTTTCTGAAAGTTTTCTCATATTGTCGTGACCTACTTGTCATGGTACAACTTCAAGTAAAATTTCATTTGTCCAGCTCAAACGGTGTGCAAAATGGGATTTTGGGCGGTCAATTTGGATCCAAAATGGCAACTTTTCCGAAATGTTGTAATATTTCCCTAAACTACTCGTCATAACGCACCTTTATGCCAAATTTCGTATCTCTAGCTCAAACGGTGTGGGAAATGTTTCGTTAGGTCCGCCATTTTGCATCCAAGATGAAGTCTTTGGATACATCATGTAATATTTTAGTAACATACAAATGATAATGTATAGTGTTACCAAATTTGATATTTCTAGCTGCAGATGTTTAGGCTGTGTATTCTATACAACAATGGGTGCAGCGGCCATTTTGAATCCAAGATGGCGACTTTTTCAACATTTCGTAATATTTTCTTGAACTACTAGTGAAAATACACATTTATGTCAAATTTCGTATCTCTAGCTTAAACGATATGGAAAATAGATTTCTTACTTCCGCCATTTTGGATCAAATATGGCGTCTTTGAAGTCATTAGGTAACATTTTTGTAATCAAAAGGTGATATTGTACCTTTATGCCAAATTTGATTTCAATAGCCCCAGCGGTTTAGGCTGTGTATTATATACAACAATGGTTTCGGCGGCCATTTTGGATCCAAGATGGAGACCGATTTTGCTTATTAACGAACTTAACCAAGCTATTAATCCTAGAAACAACATATAAAAATTTGGTTGAAATATCTTCAAAATTATGGCCGCTAGCGTGTTAATATATATATATATATACTTTCATATTGTATCGATCTCAATAGCTATATTTTTCTTCGAAACCTTCTTAAAAATTAAGTTATTAACTTTCACGAATAATCTTGTGTATGGTAAATCCTGATATTAACACAGAAAAATCGACAATCACCGTGACCCAGACTCAAACCCGTATCTCCCAGTGGCCGGCTACGTATACTATGCATTACACCACGACGTAACCAGCAATGGTGAGCCGGTAGAGTGTTTAGACCAGAGGAACATTTCATTTATACAGAGAATTAGCTGTGCCGTGGTGGTGTAAAGGATAGTATGCCTACCAGGAAAATGGAAGATCTAGGTTTAAGTCCCTATCACGGCGACTGTCAATTTTTCTGTGTTAATTTCAACAATTAAAGTGTCTGCACAATCATTATAATCATTAGATATTAACTCTATAAACGATAACAAGGTAGTATTAATTTGATGTCAAGTATATGTACCAGGTGTATGCATAAGTAGTTTCCGGTTTACCTAAGAGAAGGCGCCAGCGAAAAGTACGCAGCGTATTCATTTGTCACATACGTCATTTTGTTCGTCTGACATCAAACTACAAACACACACAAGTTGAGTCCGCCAAACACTAGTGTCTTTCTTTTATCGTTCAGTGATCATGTCGAAGTTTGTGCCTGAAAAAGAACATTTGCGGTACGCATTGCTTTTCTTATTTAATCAAAAGAAAAAGCTGTTGAAAGTCATCGTGTGCTGGTAGAAACATGGTGAACACGCTTCATCGATTAGAACATGTGAGACATGGTTTCGACAATTTAAAAGTGGTGATTTCAATGCGAAAGACAGTGCGCGCTCTTGTAGACCACAAAAGTGCGAAAACGAGCAATTGCAGGTGTTATTGGAGGATGACCCAACTCAAACTCAACAGCAATTGGCAAAAGCATTAAATGTGTCACAAGAAACAATCAGCAGACGTTTACGAGTAATGGGGAAGATCAATAAACTAGTTAAATGGGTCCCACACGATTTGAATGAACGTCAAATGGAAAATCGGAAAGTCACTTGTCAACGCCAAGAAAGAAAATTCTTTTTGTATCGAATTGTGACGGGTGACGAAAAATGGATTTATTTTGAAAACCCGAAGCGGAAAAAATCGTGGCTTTCACCTGGCGAAGCCGATCTTTCAACACCAAGGCCAAATCGCTTCGGCAAGAAGACCATGCTTTGTGTCTGGTGGGACCAGAGCGGTATTGTGTATTATGAACTCTTGAAGCCCGGCGAAACCGTTAATGCACAGCGCTATCGCCAACAAATGATTAATTTAAATCACGCATTGATTGAAAGACGACCGGAATGGACCCGAAGACATGGCAAAGTGATTGTGTTACACAACAATGCACCGTCTCACACAGCAAAACCAGTGAAAGACACCTTGAAATCGCTTGGATGGGACATCCTTCCGCACCCGTCGACTCCCCAGACCTGGCGCCATCTGACTATCACCTCTTCGCATCAATGGGGCACGCGCTCGCAGAGCAGCACTTCAGCAATTTCGAAGACGTTGGAAAATGGCTCGACGAATGCTTTGCCGCAAAAGACAAGCAGTTTTTCTGGCATGGTATGCATCAATTACCTGAAAGATGGGTGAGATGTGTAGAAGCCGATGGCCAATATTTTGAATAAAACAAAATTAATTTCCCTTGAAAATTACGTGTTTTCTTTACCACAAAAACCGGCAAAAACTTATGCATACACCTGGTAAGGACTATTAGAACTGTTATTAGGAAGAGATCGTATAAGTTTAAAGATAAGCAAAAGAAGGAGCGTCGTCCTGTTACCAGCCTTGCTAAATGAGGATTGACTACGTTTTGCTCAGATTTGCAAAGCGGATCCTGAGACGACATCTCAACCAAAGCTCTGATCGCCAATTTCCCCGTCTATTTCCCAGGAAGTGTCCTGACTAAGGAAATTTCATAATTCCTCAGGAAATTGTAGTGATGTACTGCCTGACGAGATCCATCTCATCGAATATTCATATGCATTTTTTTTAGAAGTCGGATGCAAGGAAGACATACATCAGCGTTGGAAGAAACTCAGGGCTAAGAATGTGCAGACTATGGTAAATTTACCCAAGTATCCCAAATATCTTATAATTCTTTTAGTTCTGCAACGTGAATCTTTTTTTTTAAGTTTATCTTTTCGTCGTTCATAACAAACGGAAAGTCACAAACTAACGTCGAATTGTTCATATTGTTTTGATTATACGCTTTTTATCACGTGCCAGTTGCTATTCCTGACCTCTAAGGTTTAATCAGCGTAGAGAGATCTAAGGGAACACAATTTTGGGAGTATCTAATTACACTAGACAAAAATGTGGATAAACGTTAGGTTCTTTTAGCCATTTTAATATCTCTTTATGTCTGCCCATCCTGATCACACAAGAACTATGCATTTTTATATCCATTCCTATCTATGCCGTAAGCAGGATTACAACCCACAACTTAAGGCCGGGAGACCAACGCTCTAGTCCACGTGATCATCGAAGTAGTTAAATTATGTTAAAAATCCAATTGTGTTTTCCATTTTTCTAACAAGATATTTTAATTTCTCAGTTCGCGTTCGAGCTAATTGTTTTGTGTTATGATCTGTTTTGAATGGTGATAAAGCTTCCCTACTTTCTGTTCACATTTCGTGATAGTGTCTTTTGTTAGATGCAGTATATATGAAGCTGTGTCATTTGTTTTTACTTTGTAAAATCATAGTTGGTGCCTTCTAATTTATTTTTTCCTTGACGTAAATTGATATGCATTCGTCTGAACTGAGTGCTTTATTGCACTGGAATTGTGCGAGAAATACTTTTCTGAAAGAAAAAAACTGTGCGGGAAGGACTGAGATTTCAGAATTTTAAGAGGGTTCACGCAATATGTTGTAGATCCTTTTACTCTCTCTCTGTTTTTAATGCGAAAACTCTAAATTTGAATTTAATTTTTAAGTTCTTTAGGCAACTTTTGTGCACAATGACGAAAACTCTAAAGTAACGTTATATCTATATATCTGATGGCGGACATTTCAATACCTTGATTCATCTACAGTTCATCAATACGTACTTATGCTTGCACGAAACCCTTTATCAAAAATGTGTATTTTGTATTGACTCTACAAGTCAAAGAATACAAGTGACATTGCTTTTATTTACGATCTGAAATACATGTATACAGAATTGTCATATTTTGTGTATGGACACATTAAAATACAAGGTTTCTTTGTACAAGACGTGACAGAATTGTGTCACATATATTTAGGGTTATATATAAAAGATTACCTTGAACTTTTTCTTCGAAATTGTCACTTGTATCCCTTGGCTTCTAAACTCCTCATATAATATAAATATGTCATGAACATCTTGTATACACTGGGAAAACAAATGTGGTGGCTGTCTGGAAGCCTATTTACTTTCTGTCGCCCGACATAATGAATGGATGGTACTTTTAATTATGATACGTTCCTACCTTCTTCTTACTTCTGAAATCAGACACAGAACGCGAACTAACAACTAATGGTTAAAAATGTTGTGTAGTTCATAAAAATGAAGATTCAATTTCATTGTCTTAGATCCTAATATCACAAAAATCTTCATAAACAGAGAACACGAATGTTATAACTGCGTTACACGTGCGTCTCCTTTGATATCTGCTGCTGGTAGTTACCATAGTATCTTCATCATGAATCGCTAATAAACGTTTCTTCTGAAATTACTTACGTGTTTCTTGCAAGATTCTTTTCTTGGTATTAAAAAAAATACAGAGATAATAATTCAAAATGCATAAATTTTTACGAAAATATTTATTTTGTTATAAGAGATGTACAGTTTCAGAAAGGGCCAAGTATAAGAGGGAAATACGTTGGAAAAGGAATCACAGATATAATTTGAAATGATTTTTCTAATGAAGGATAGAATCAGAAGAAAATTTTGGTTCAATGGGAAAGGGTTGAAACAAGAACTTTAGCCCCAAATAGCCTTTGCTGCGATTGGAGCAGCGAATCCAATTGGTGCAGCAGCATAAGTAGCGGCAATTGGAGCAGCAGCATAAGTGGTAGCAATTGGAGCAGCAACTCCAATTGGAGCAGCAGCATAAGCAGCCAGAGGAGCAGCTTGAATTGCTGGGGCAATGGCAGCAACAGGGGCAGCGGCAATGGCAGGAGCAATACCAGTAACTAATGGAGCAGTGGCAATTGCTGGAGCAGCGTAAGTAGCATAAGCTGGTGCGTAACCTGCATAGCCAAGACCGATGAGTCCTCGCTTATTCTTCTTCTCTTCAGCAGCACAGAAGGCAGCCAAGGTCAAAAGGATAATTGCCTGAAGAAAAACAAAATAAAATTAATTAAAGCTCAAACATTCTGGAAATCTTAGTGTGATTGTTGTTTATCAAACGTAAAATTCGTTAATGAGTTTAGAAATTCTGCTAATCGTGTAACTATTAATTCTAAATTTCTTATTGATGGTCAGTTAATGGAGTAAATTAGTTTACTAACAATATCGATATTATCACTACACGAGTGTCAAATAGATGCAACAAACAATAGTTTCATGAAATTATTATTTTCCATTAAGCGTAGTATATTTAATTTTTCAATAGAGCATTACTTTATCACTAAAACAAAATACGTAGAGTAGAATTCAATAGGGTGTAGTGTCGGTATGTAAGACATTGAAGATTTGCTACTAATCTGCTCTGGTAGATTTCTGGCAATCTGAATTATGTGAATTAAAATTATTTTCCTTTTGAATGAGTGCGATTTCCTAGGACCAATACCGTTGTAAGTAAATTCTAAAGTACGTACGTGCATTCTCCGTGTTCACATTGGGAATGCAATACAAGAAAACTTAAAAAAACATATACAATGTTGTATTCCGTTCGTGAAACTGAGGAACCCCTTTCAAAACGGTAATCGAACTGACAAGGAGAAAGACTTCAACTTGCGTACCACTCCAGAGCTGCTCCCAACTCCTTAACTGTTATTCTTAAACGATTATGGTTGGGTAGGTTGAAATGTGAATTGAAGATACTATTTTAAAGTATACACTATAATGTACATAAAAAATTAAACATTATTTTAACGTGTCGGAACCAGTAATGAACCTTGTAAAACTACCTTCAGGTCTTTTATAATAGTAAACAGACCGAGAAACCCAAAATTTTTTCTTATCATTTAGTACATTGATTGAATATTTGATATTTTGTACAACATTGATTATTCATTATATCCTCTTTAATAACATATGTTCAGTTTCGTGAAATGGAGTGACTTTGAACACTTTCTGTGGTACTTACCCATTTATTTCTACGGAATAAAAGATTCCTTTGTAATGTTTCCATGAAATGTGTGTCAGGACTTGAGCTGTCAATTGCAGTACTGTTGGATTTCCAATTATTGTACAACCTGAAGTCCATGCAATCATTTAACTTGGTTGCGGTACATTTTCTTACGTAAACACTAAGTGAAAACATTCATCTTTAGTATTACTATGACTGCTCCGTTTGGGTTCTACTCCGATTAGTTCGATCATGTTGACTTGGACAGCCGTGATCGTGTTGGCTTATTTCGAGTCATCATAGTACCCTCTTGATTTGACTGTCTTGGCAAGATATCCACACCAATACTTTTTCTTGGATTTTCATTCATCCGTTTTTTTAATGAAAATGCACTGCTCAAAGTCACCCCACCGAAACCTCATGTTGCTGAGTACATAACATTTTTTTTACTGCTAGTATATAAAGTTAAAAAGAACAACTTCACAGATACAAACATAATCTGTAAAGAATTTCAAACTGTTACGCACAAATTACAGGCTTCTGCACCACTGAAAGTTTCCATGGATTAATTAATATTCATTTTAAATCCTTGATTCAGAGTAACTTGGTCTACGAGTGTTTTACAACACGAGCAAAAATTTAGAAATAATTTTAGCTTGATAAACGAGCGATGCTTTACAATACGATTAGAACTGGATTTCCTGCCAAGTGTCACGTACAACGATTGAGCCGGTTTCCTCCCCCCTCCTCCTTCGCAGCGGAACTATGCGTACAGCAATTTTCTTAAACACTTAGTTTTAGTTGGCGTGCCTCGCTCTTACAGTCAGCATACCGTACCGCATTGTTGCCACGTCTGTGTTTACATAAAGCATATTTTGTATCCGAGTGTAGTTACTGTTCCTTAGTGTACATACAGTACTGTAACTGTAGGCCTACTTCAACAATAGAGAGATGATTACATAAAGAGGAAGGATAAAAATGAAGACTGTAAGAAGAAAGATATGATTACGGTGGATGTTAAAAAAAGGAATCTTAGAGAAGTACGAACGTGGTATGCGAGTGGCTGATATAGCAAAATTTTATAGCAAGTATACGTCAATTATTTGCACAATATTAAAGAAGAAAAAAGAAATAAAGGCGCTAGATGCAGCAAATGGAGTCACGAGGATATCAAAGCAACGGCCACGTGTTCTAGAAGATGCAGAAATGTTGCTTCTTGTGTGGATAAACGAAAAGCAACTAGCAGGTGTGACTAGCAACTGTGACTAAGAGCTTAATCTGCGAGAAGGCAAATGCTTGTATGCAGACCTCGTAAGTAAACTGCCATGCACTTAAACAAAAAAGGAAGGATTCAAGGCAAGCAGGGGGTGGTTTGATAATTTTAACAAGAGAAGTGACATTCTTAGTGTTGTGAGGCAAGCGTAGGCTGCGAGTTCGAATGTTAAGGCAGCTGAGTCATTCATTGCCGAGTTCCAGGAACTTATTGATTCCGAATGTTACCTACCGCAGCAAGTTTTAACTGAGATGGGATGTGGTTTTTTTGAAGAAAAAAAATGTCAAAGCGGACATACATCACAGAGGAAGAGAATGCCCGGTCACAAACCCATGAAAGACCGTTTCACCCTCTTTCTTTGTGCTAATGCAAGCGGGGATTCAAAACCCAAGCCCCGGTTTGTGTATCATTCCGAGAATCCAAGAGCCTTCAAGAAATGCAAGGTGCAAAAGATTCAGTTAAACGTTATGTAGAGGTCCAACAGCAAGGTCACTTGTAGGGTCACTTGTATCTTGTTCGTTGAGTGGATCAACGAGGTCTTCGGTTCATCAGTGAATAAATACCTTCCGGAAAATAATCTGCCACTCAAAGATTTACTGGTTATGAATAATGCCCCTGCTCATCCTCCAGACCTTGAGGACGACTTACTGGAGGAATTCAAGTTCATTAAGGTCATTTTCTTTCCTTTCAACACCACTCCACTACTCCAGCCAATAGAGTAGCAGGTTATTTCAAACTTCAAGCAGCTGAACACCAAAGCACTATTTCAGCGATGCTTCGAAGTGACATAAGGAACGAATCTTACCCTCCGAGAGTTATGCAAAAATCATTTTTTTTCACATCTTTAGCTGTCTCAAGGTCATCGATAAAGCCTGGGATGGAGTCATCCTAACTTCTGCTTGGAGAAAATTGTGGTCTCACTGCGTTCCTGAAAATGACCTTAAGGGTGTTGCTCATTTGGAGGAGCCGCCAGTTGTCGATGACATTGTATCCTTAGGAAGACTTTGGGACTGGAGATGAATGAGGCTGACTGGTGGACGAACATGAGTAGAAGCTGATCACCGACGAATTGATGGAACTGCATCGCGAACAACAGTAGGAGATTATGGAGGTCATCTCGTCTGAGGAGGAAGTGGAGAAAAAGACAGAAAAATCTATAACTTTTAATGAGATTAGGGAGATGTGGAAAATGTGGGAAACAGTGCCAAATTTTGTAGAGAAGTACCACCCGAACATGGATGTAGCAGTACGAGGAACGAATATTTTCAATGACAATGCAATGTCACACTTCCGTGAAATCCGGAAAAGAAGACAAAAGAAACAGTCATTTGATAGGTTTTCTGTTAAAGTAGCACGAAAAGATTCCAGCGAGCCACAGATGACAGTGATTCCATTACTGCTAAACAATAAACTCTTCTTTTTTATCTAATCTCTATCGTCTCCATCGAACGTACAGGTACAGTAAATATATTTACTATGTACAAGGTCTTGAGTATTTTGAAGTAATCATTCTATATGAATACAGTAGCTATTTTTGTGTTGTGAACGAATCATCTGCATATCAGTTATTTCTTATGGGAAAATTAACTTTGATATACGAGTGTTTTGGATTACAAGCACATTTCTAGAACAGATTATGCTCGTAATTCAAGGTTCTATTGTACATTATTAGTTCTCTTGCAAGATATGTGCATCCGATTTTAATAGTCCTCAGTTAATTAATGGCCATACATTTTGATTTTGTTAACTTTCAATAGGTCAACACAACTCCAAAATGTGTTCAAAGTCACCCCACTTGACGGCATATTCTAAGTTAGCATTAGTCTACCTTAATATCTTGAAATAGATTGAAAAAATGTAATAAAATCGAATACTTATCTGATATTCAAAGCGATACGTGTGCAATACTTGGCCAGGGAAGTATAATGAATCATGAATAGAATCATTTATTCAAGGACGGCCCCCTCAACACTCATGGCATCTCTACTCATGAGTGACAGAGTTGAAGTCACTGTATTTGACAATTTCATCATCAGGTGTTTCTACTGGACTTGGGGACAAGAGAGGGAGTTTCTTTGTCACGTGAGAAGGACACACCACTCACAAATGTAAAGGTATGTGTAAAATTTAAGATGAATTGTTGTCTGATCGAAAATCAGAGTTTCTTAATACCTTATGAGAAATATTGTACTTTGGTAATCTTGAAAAAAGAAACACTTTAGCAGAATAATTACTAACTGTAGTATTCGACTCCACTGCAGTTTTCAGGAAAGGCCGTACATAAACCACGAGCAGTGGCGGCTTCGAATTGGGTACACGCTGGGTTAAGATGGTCCTGCCTGTGAAGTGTGTGATCGGGATAAGACAGCCTATTCATGTCTCATCGAAAATAATTATAAATCAATAAGTGAAGTTACTGTAGCTTGTAGATTTAATATCTGGGCCTTCAGCTTCAAGGAATGTAAACATTAGTACGTTTTGCATCCCACAGGAGCTGGCATGAAAAGAATATATATGTGATTCAAGGAAGGGGAAAAAGAAGTCAGGATAACAATCGAAGATTGGAAGTAAGAAGGCGGCCTCTCGCGGATAGATTAAAACAAAGAGTTCAAGATTATGTGGTAAATGTGATGGATACTATTATAAGTTAACAGATGGAAATCTTAGTTACAATGCAAGAATTGTCTACTGTGGATTCATGAAGACTGTGACGGATATATGGTGTTAAGTGGTGAATGTAATTAAAACGTTACTATCGCGCTGTATTACTATCAACGTAATAAACAACACCTTTCATGCCTAGTTATATCTGTTTCCTTAATTGAGTTTAATTAAGAACATATGTTTAAAGGCTATGAACAAATGACTATATTCTAAACTGTAATTGAACCGAAAATATTTTAAAATGTGTCACAAAAGTATTCAGTATTCACTAGCAAAGGAGGAACTAATTTCCTTCATTGTTTTTTATATTTTAAAATATCTTGTTTCTAATCACTGATCAACATAGTCACTACGTTAACCGAAAGAAAACGGTAGACTGTATTTTCTGTAATTATAGTTAGTTCGTTTGATTGTGTAGTAAACAAAACTATGGAAAATTGTAATTTATATACACTTTTAGGTCTCTTCATAGAAAAGCTTTAGAAAAATGGGACTTATAATCTCGCTCAGTCAAAATTAGCATAAACATGATTACATTGATAAAAAAATATTGTGGTTGTCGTAGGATTGAACCTCATTAGCTCTGAATTAATCGTGATCAGACGCCGCAGTCTTCAGTGTTGCTAATCATTTTTAAAAAACATTTTTTTGCTTGCTCCAATAATGTTGGACTTAACTTGGTATAAACATTATCCGACAGAATACAGAAGTACTGTGGGTTTGTCTGAACTTATGCACTCCAGTTATCAGTGCTGCCAGTTTTCTTTTATAAAAATAAATGCTTGTGCGTCTGAGATGCTATCAAGAAACCTGCCTTCGTGATTGTTAGTAAAATCCAAGTGGTAACTTGTTTTGATTGTATTACATATAAATGAAATTTTTACTGGACGTAATTATTGAGCTTAAATTTCCTAAGATAGTATTGCGTTATTGCGTTTTGATAAATAATATTTTGAAGATAAAATATAAAAAATTTCATTTAGTTAAAAGCAAAATTATTTCTAAACATCTACGTTGCATGAAGTTCCTTTGTAAGAAAGGTTAGGTACCGTGTAAAACTTGAAAATAACTTCTGAGAATATAATTTATAGATAATTGGTTATTCTGTTAATATTATAATGAGACAGAACATATTTTTCTGGAGTAGTGAAAGAAATAGGACAGTAAGGCACATCACGAGTGGGAGCCTGCTGAGTGGGTTTCTCCGATGAGTTCTGCTTCCATCTGGAGGCAGAAAAATTGACGAGCATTGATTTGACGGGAAAGTGGAACTAGTAATTAACCAACTCTAGCGCGTAAAAATCCCAATATGGTGACGATGGGTGGCCGCCATTCCCAATGGACCTGTAAGTAGTACGGTATCGTAACCAGACAGTAGTGTAGTATAGAGATGAGATTCTCAGGTCTCATGTTGCCCCTATGGCTGCAACAATTGGTTCTTTTATTTTCATGGATGATATTACATGTCCTCACCGAGCGGATCCCATATTTCAGCAGGCTGGTATCGAGACTGTCGTGTGGCCCACGTTCTCGCCAGACCTCAATTCTAAAGAACACGTCCTAGTGCTACGGGAAGAGGTATTGCAGTTACGCCGGCACGTCCAACAACTTTTCAATAGCTGGAACTTGTCCTCCTGGAAGATTGGCCGAGGATACCGCAAAATTGGATCGACAATCTCATCAATTCATTGAGGAATAGATCTAGAGGGGTGTTACATGCATCTTATTAGCGATAAGTTGATATTCTCTACATATACGTTTCTATAGTCCTTTGCGATCATGAACCTTTACTGCCCTTTACTGCCCCACATGAGTCAACAGCCTCTGAGGCTTTACTATACCAATTGGGGTCTACTATGTCTATTGCGGGAGAACGAATAGCTTCCCCTTCCAACACTGTTCCACTTCTTTTTCCTGTACTTTTATCTGTTTCTCTCAAGTTCCCCATTTTTTTTACCAGTATATATAGAACTAAACACAAAATGAATTTTCTTGTATTCAAAATAAAATGTATTTTTACTGGGTGACTTATCCATGTTGCCGGAAATTATAACGACTTTGTAGACACGATTTACACAGAAGTATTAATCACATTTTGTAACATTAGAATCACTTACTAAGGTCTTCATGTTGCTGTTCTTTGTTATGACTAGCTGCTAAGCTGACTGCTGAAGAAAAAACGTTGGTGGCTTGTATTTATACTAATATAGATACTACTTTCTATATTGTAACAGAAATTATTGTTATCACGTTACGTTTGAATGTATTTACCGTCATAAAGAACAATATAGTGAATAATAAAAATCCATAATTACTTAAGTTTAAAGACGTTTTGCATAACGATATTCAAAATAATGTGATACCAAAGGAGAATGGATATAAAATTTGTACCTCGTGACATTACTGTTCAGACGTCGTGATTAATAAAATAATGTATATTTTTTATTAAGGAAAATAAATGTCCTATCTGCGTAATGTAAGATTTCTCACCAGAGAAATCTTACACGGAATTTTTCTTTGTAAGTCAATTATTTTGTTGGATGAACGTAATAAAATATAATCTGACTCCTGTGTTGATTTCTGTTGCTTGAACTTTACCAAACATCGATATTATAAAACGTCACGTCTATCCAGTTCTAACAGTAGATATGTTCTTTACTAAAGCCAGTATTGTGTCTTCTTTACTTTCTATCTGAGAAATTTTGGTTTTGACTTTATTTATGGCCATTAGTCATCTAAGGATCAAGCCTGGATAGGGGAGGAGCAGATTCGGAAAGATGTTGACCAGGGTCTATGTTGAAGGTGCTATCCTGGCATTTGCCTGGTGTAACTGAGGAAAACTACTCGAAAATCATCAGTCAGGCAGGTGGGCCTATGGCATCGAACCCACGACCTCTCGAATGCTACGGCAACGCTCTACCACTGAGCTATGACGACTGGGTTCTTCTATCTGACAGCAAGGGAATTGATTTATCAAGACCGAAAGACCACAAATAGATCTTTAATTCATTTTAGCATATCGTTATAGGTATATATTTGCAGAAAAGATTTTTGTGTTAAAACATAAAATAAACTTGTGAAGATTAAGCACCTTACAGAATTCTTACGGTCTTAGCTTGTCACGTTGATGGCAGTATGAAGTTAGATTTTGATGGATCATGCTTTTCTTACAACATACAATAATAATATATATGTATGTTTATTTTGTGGATATAATATATCTGAAATGCGTGAGTTAAGTAATAAAGAGATTGAATTATAATGGGCAGCGTTTATGCACCGTAAACACGAGTTACTTGAGCTCAAATTTTCAAAATTTGTTACAATTGTAAAAGTAATGAAAATGTTAAAATTTGATATAGGATTGCTATTTGCTGAAACTGTAAATAGAACAAGAAAATGCACATTTTCTGGATTGTCTAATATATTTTTTTTATTTTGGGCTCACGTTACATCCATGTGTGAATTACTTGAGCCCACAGTACTTTGTTCTTTTCACAGTTAATGATAAAATGATCTGGGACCAAGTAAGACATAGATCCTTTAATAATAGACAATTACTTGTAAAAAAAATATATGCTAAATCCTGGTTGTGTAGATACAGAAGTCAGTACAAAAAGTTATTTTTCTGGTAGCAAACAAAGTTGAGAAAACGAGCTCCAGGACGAAGGGTGAGTCCACATTAGGCTAAATTTCTGTGCGTGCACATGTTGGTCAGGACTGTCTTAGAACGACGAATTAATCGGTCGTTTCTTTCCTATTCAGAGGGGCAGAGAGAGAAAGAGAGACGAAAGAAGCAACATATAGGAACCAAAATGATTTGCATGTGCAGTCTTAATCAATTTGCAATATTACTGGTGACGTTGTTCATAAGATTGCCAGATACTATAACTACGTTCATTTTGTGCGTACATATTTTTACATTCTCTTCTTTAGTTCACAATGGTTTATGGTGTCTTCAAATCTTGGAACGTTAATTTAACTCTTTTTCTGACGTTATATAACAATTTTACAAAATTGATGTAAGTTGGGTGACAGTACAATATTCCATTGTTATTTCCATATATTTCTATATATTTTAAAGCATATTTCAATATTTTTAATATGGACTTCTTTATTCTAAAATAATTACTATCCTGCAACGATCTTGGATCTGACTTGTTGCAGACTACTTTAGGATCTGAGTCACAAAACACTAGCTTGAGAAAATGTATTCGACACAGAAATTACTCGAAAATAATTCATAAAAAGAATCGTTTTAAAGACGTAATAAAAGACATAAAAGTGAAAAATATTTTTTCTTATGCATGACTAAAAATAAAAGCATGGGGCGCACCAATTCAATAATTTATAAAGTGGCTCTATATGAAAGTGTGCCCCATGTTTCGTTTTTGAGGGGCATGCATAAACAAAATTATTTTATAATTTTTAGTACGAATTATTTAAGAAAAGTATGCCTTTAAAAAGTTTTTTTAATTATTAATATTATTTTATATTCCACAAGTGCACTCACACTGCATGAAATATTTTCGATACATTTTTAAAACATTTTTTCTAATTTTGGAAAGTTTCTTTTCTGGAGAATGATTGCTAAACAGTTTTTACAAAAATGTTTTCTTTTATATTGGCAAGAATTTAAATGTCAGGAGGTCATTTTGCAAATATTTCTATCAATGATACATTTTTAAAAATATATAGTTC
>JAGDQP010042983.1:0-16368 GCA_022664845.1 Lepisma saccharinum
ATATATATATATATATATATATATATATATATATATATATATATATTCATATATGTCCTTTATATTGTAAATCATCTTAAGTGAGTCTTAAAAAACAATATTCCTCTAGGATATTAACACTGAACGCATCACAAAATTATTTTCTAACTGTAAATTATGTTCAAGTAGATATTTGGGAAAGACAAATAATTATTTACAACGGAATCATTTCTTTAAAGTCGACGTAGAATAAAAACTTTCAACTAATTACACTGAACAAGAAAATACACTTTGTTCATATTGTCTTGTTAATTATTAGGCCTGTCCACAAAATAATCTATGCCCAAGGTTGCATGCGTTAAGGTAGTTGATATTAAAATTGTTGTTTCAACTGTGTGTTGGAATTTCACACAACTAAATTCGTAATTGACTGTGCAAAGTGCGTTGTGTGCCAAGTTTCGAGAAGAATCCATCTTATGACAATCTCTATCGTGAATTGTATAAACTTTTGTAGAATTTAGCTGGCTCTCTAGACTAAAAACAACTAGATGCCTATCAATCTGAGAGGAAGAGTTGGAACATATGTGAGCATTCAACGATAATTGCAATTACATAACTGACAATATCAAGAACAATAGCGGGCGTAAGTGCAACGCACGCTGTATGGTAACTACGGATTTAGCCTTGTGATGTTCCAACAATCAAACTTACTCCTCAACTGATCGGCAGTCAGTTGCACAATTACACGACCGCGGACAAGCGGCTTGGATGTGGTTTATAACGGTTCGAACCGGTTCAATTTGTCGTTCGTCCTACCCTTGTTTGATCATGTACAGAAATTGGTAACTTCGGTATTAAGAAATGACCTGTGTACAGCTTTCTCTGAAAATGTAATAACAACACTTATTATAACACGATAGTTGAAAAATATACTAATATTTAAAACCCTTTTTAAAAGTTTACTTTATAAAGATGGTGGCGGAGGAAATGTGGTAGGTTTTGTAGATGATACAATTGGTTTACCGTCGCTATCTGCTTCACATTGCTGAGTTACTTCATTATAAACTTGTCCATATGAACAGTAGAAGAGCCCGGGACAAATCTTCTCTGGCGTGCCTGCACTATGAGAACAAATAAAGTAAATATTGTTATTTCCAGGATGAGGTCCTCGACTTCCAGTACTTGCACAAGGTCCGAGTAAGTCACAAGTGGTACCAGGTTTACAATTAGTCGTCAATGGATCATAAACATGCCCAGCACCACAAGTAGTACTTGAAGGGTTTAAATTGTCATCACAAGAGTGATAAACAGTACAATCGTTAAGGTCTGGATAAATCCCTTTCGCAGCACAAGTAAACTGACAGAAAGTACAAAATGATCCACAGGACTGGGTATTGTCGTTGCATGGTTTCTGATCTGTACAAGTGTCTATCGGGAACTGTACGAATCCGCCATTGCCATCGTCGGCGCATTCAACTAAGGATTTACAACTTACACACATCGTTTCTCCTTTAGTGCAAGTTCTGCTCGTGTCATATGTATCTATTCCAAATCTAGTTTCGTATTTTCCCATACTAAGGTCATGTTGCGAACACAAACTCACCTGAAAGAGATGAAAATATAATTATAAAGAGGACTTTCTGATCATATCTAGAATAGATGTCATTACTTTAATGCTCTTAGCATTGTAATTAGTCTTCTCCGTATTACCCTTGAACAGGAACGTACACTGAAAATTCTTAAAATTCCATTATTCTCAAAGATGAGCAATTACTTTGATTATAAGTATCGCTTTCTTTATTTGTACATATTCAACTTTCTTACAAATTAGAAAATTGTTGCTTGTGTAAACTTTTTTGAGGATTTGAGGAACGGGATAGGAGACACCCACCCCCAGACCAAAAGTGTGTCCTTGCAGAAAAATTACAAAAATTAATTGATGTGGGTACGAACTCCTAGTTGATTATTCACAAGTTACTTAAGAAGATAGCTGTTATAACTGCGCAATATTTACCATATTAACAATAAAATAAAATATCTAGCACACACAAAAAATAAAAAAAAACAAGTAATAGGCAAACGAGAAATGACGCAAAACAATTATCTACGAAATAATATAGTCCACTATCTTTTGTTAATGGACTCTTTGTGTAAGAATTAAATATTAAATTAAATTGAAAATTTACTCATATATCAATATTAACTGTTCAATTTAATATCATGATTTTGCTCTTGAATTGATTCAAAATGAAAATAAATAATAAATTTAAAAAAAAAATGCTTAATACGATCTCTTTAAAATATGTACGAGAAGAAATACATTTCTTCAAATGAAC
The DNA here is from genome assembly GCA_022664845.1 of Lepisma saccharinum. Classification (NCBI taxonomy): domain Eukaryota; kingdom Metazoa; phylum Arthropoda; class Insecta; order Zygentoma; family Lepismatidae; genus Lepisma; species Lepisma saccharinum. The sequence goes on from JAGDQP010042983.1 coordinate 2,316, forward strand.
TATTTTTTGATTTGTTTCTTCACTTTACGACCTAAATCATTCCCCCTTCAGTTTCAGAAAACTTCCCCTTATCAAAATTTACAAATAACAGAAAAATCTCTTATTTTGACCACCCACTTTACCACGGAGTAGATGAATAGCGTATTAGTAAATAGGAATTTTCCTAATGGAATATTATTTAAGAAAATCGATAAATAGTGGGATCACAGAGAACGTCAAGATCAATTCGCCTTCCTAAATTTAAAAGTGTTAAGTCACCCTTGGTGTAGTTCTATCGAAACTATTTCATAGACTTTACAATATTTCAAACTTTAGACAAAGATAGCACTTCCGTGAACATTACTTGATGATGTTGCTATTCTGAAAGATTATAAAATGTTTGCTTGCTGAGATGAATCTTACATGATCTAAATTTATCCTAAGTAAATTATACTTTATTCAAGGATTTTCTAAGATCCACTGAGCCAATGTCGACAAACAAATGTCTCTGACTTTTCCAAGACTCAATGTTTGACGGGAAATGACTGGGCTGATGAGCCAGTTAACAGCCTTGTTGCTGGTGGTGGAACAAAGAACTCAAACTGTGTTCCATCTGCAAGTGACTATCAGCAATCCATGTATTCAAAAAAAACTATAAAATTTCAATCCCTAAAGAATTCTTATTTCCCCGTCAAGAAATAACTTTAGAAGAAAGTTAAAATTATTAGAACTTGACATAAACTGACTGAATATCTAGGAAATCATATTCAAAAACATTACTACCGAGCGGCCGTGGCTCAGTAGTACAATGTTGGCTTAGCATTGGGGAAGTCCTGGGGTTGATCCTAGCGGCCGACTATCCAGATGGAGGATTTTCCAGCTTTTTCTACTACGCGGTCCACTACGACTCTCTCGGCCGTCTCTCATGAACTGAAGGTCACATCTTATTACTTTTACTCCGAAGTTTACTCCACTCTAGACTGCTACCGACTGATCTTAATCAATAGGGTAAGAGGCCTTATATAGCTGCAGAAGGCGTGGGTTGAAACAAAAGCAGCAGATTGTTGTACATGGCAGATGCGGACAATGACTTCATCTTGCTGTCGGCTATCTATGCCTCCAAGGATGGGAAAAATAAAAATAATAACTTCTCTTATACAGTACCAACATATACATACAACTTCTGAAATACAGATTCTTTCTCGGGACTGGCGTAAGCCATAGTGCTGTTACCGCCTATACACTTCATTTTATTTTATCTTAAAGATTCTTTGAAATTATTGTAATTAACTTCCGGAGATAAGTACTTAACAAAACTAATTTAAAAAAATAGTAACATCAAAATCTTATACTACAACTACCATTTTGTGTATATCTTATCGTCTTGATCCTTGCATAGATCAAAGGCACGTGTATGTAAATGGGAACATGATGAATAATACTTACATATTCCATCTGTAGACATTGTTTCGTAGATTCATCGAAGCCTTGATCTTCATTACAAGAATGGATACTTTGCACTAGTTTTCCATTTTCTTCTTGGCAAGATACAAACAGTTGACAGTCTGCTGGATGTGTGAACAGTCCACTCTGTTTGCATAAATAATCAGGTTCACTGGAAAATGGAAACAATTCAAATGTGAAATTTTCAACCATCAAAATGATAACGTTAATTATAATTTGAATGCGAAGTATAGGACTATTTACTTTCCGATATGATTCAATATATTTTTTAAAAAATGGTCGAATTTCGATATTTTCAACGTTCAACCTGATTCACAGTTTGCAACACTTCGTCTAGTGTTTTACATACTGTATTAAAAATAACATTACATTAGGATGGCAACACTAACAACTTGATCACACCACTTCAAGCTTTAAAATCAATTCTGTTGAAATAAATCAACTCCAGAAAGTCAACTTTCTTTGATGTATCGTTTCTGATATATCGCGAATAATCGATTTTGCTTACAATTGAAAGAAGTTGACTTTGAACTCCAAGCTGGAAACTATGTATCTCGAAACCGAAGAGAGAGAGAGAAAAAAAATGCAAGACCTTTAGGCTCAGGCCAAATACAAATGAGAAAACAGTAACAAATCAAGAAATTGAAGCAAAAAAATCTTCCTTTCTGAAGGGAAATATTGACAAACCAAATAAGTTTTAATTTATTGGTGCACGTTACTTGTTCTCAATTTCAGAAGTGACACACTTCAAATTCTTAAAATAATCCCACCTACATACTATATACATGTTATATGTTCAAGTTTGTGTTATTTATTACTCTCCACTGACATCACAAAGAAATACACCTTATCGCACCAACGAACATAGCGACTGATATTAATGGGTTTGTGTTATCGTTTCCCAAATGTTCTCATGTGAATTTCATGATAGTTTTTATCACGAATGCGAGAAAAAATCTAACCTGACTTTACTTAACGTATTTCAGTGGATGTGGATGAGGAAGCAAAAGAAGAAAAAGTAATGTTCTTTAAAAAAATTCTTGATTTAAGTGGGAATCGAACCGAAGACCATTAACACATCGATCCGATGCTTTCCACTTTGCGTCACGGAAGTTCTTCCTGGATAACAGTTTCCGGGTACTATTTTTTTACCTAGTTCAACAAAATGGTTAAGAGAATGCACGAATAATGTCGGTCTGTACTGTTGGGAGTCTTACTACGGCGATAAGGCCCTCATAACGTAGCTATAGTGGTGAGCAACGTACAAAAGATGCATGTTTTAATTAGTATTGTGATCTGACATGTCAGAGTTATTTGAATTTAACCCATGTGTAGTTAAAATACAAGGTGGTTAAAATATTCACTGGGTTCGGTTGCCTTTTTTCAACCATCCTCTATATGGAATTTACACTAATATAGATCTAACAACATATTACAACAGTACTTTTCTCTGTTTCTCTCAAATAAAGTTACCATTAGAGAATAATATACTGATATCGTCCTAATGTGACGTATTAACACCTAGTAATGAAGAGGGAACAGGTATCTCAATACCAGTGTTTACTGTATACCTCAGAGCTAGATATTGACTTCCAGTATTGTGTACGCAATAATTCTACTAGTTATTTGTAACTATTTACTCGACTTATAAAGGTAAACTTTATTTTTATATAGGCCAGTCTAGTAACTTTGGACTTCGGCCCGTCACGATTCGCCCCTTAAATCCACACCCATGCCCCTGCCGGGACTGGAACCCGGGACCTTCGAGCCGTTGGTCTAAAGGATTTTTCTTTGTTATTTTATATCACTATTCTACTTACCTATCACATAAGATCGAGAGTGGTAGTACCAGGAGTGCCTGTAACGTATATAAAATAAGTTTTAATAAGAAAATAATCTGTGTATACTTTAGACATCATCAAAGTAATTTAAAGACGAAGATGGCTGGTTCAAATTTTTGTCATATCAGCCAATGCGACTGAGATAATCTCCCTTTTTTTTTTAACTACACCAGGCGACTATTAGGATAGCACCTAGAATACCAACCTGACTTTTACCTTTTCACTTAAATATCTCAAATTTAAGATAGGCTTAGACCTAAGATTCATGCCAAAATTTATTTAAATCACCTAATCATACTAAACCATAACGCTGACACACATACAGAGCAAGAAGCAGAGAAAAACTTAGGATTGCGCCATGGTGAACCTTATAACATACATTGAATCAACTCTTGCAATTTATACGTAAATTTAATAAGTGAAGCTATCATAATTCTAAAACCAAGCACGTAGGAGCTAATTGAGTTACTGTTAAATCAATTTTTCCAAGTTTTGTGTCATTTTTAAAGAGTTACGTTCAGCACTGTTTGTATACAGGGCATCCGTATAGTTATTGTTAGGTTTCTAAGGACCTTACCTACACAACTCAACATGGCTTATACCCGAAACACGCATCAAAAGAAAGAAAACTCTCAACATTCATTGAAATTCAATACAGATTCCTCTTTCGACATAGCTATGCAGAATCTTAATAGTACTTCAACTGTATTATACACTACCAACCTTCAAGAATTATGGATGTAGTAGATATCTGCACGCTAAATTCGAATTGAGCGGATTATTTCATATTGCAATAGCGGAAAGAGGGATTACTCTTTTAGAGCAGATTCTCATTCGAGATAAGATAAATGACATCCATAAAACATCGGAATCCCACCTCAGCAGATCATAATTTCTATCCAAAGTGCGTGTTTCGTTAAAAACCACTCTCTTCGACTGAAATTAAATAATTTGTGATGAAAACGCTTTCTCATCGAACAAAGAGTGCAAACATTTTCCGCTCTGATGATTTTAGTGTATAACTGTGGAAGATTTGGTTTTTTTACACTTTTCTCCTTGGCGTTACAAATACAAACATTCAGTGCTGATATTATTTTGTGTGTATTCCTTCTTACTGTCGAGTTTCGTTGCACTTGCATAGTTGTTTGAAACTGCGTCATAAATTTACAGCCACATAAATATAGGGTGGGACAGAAAGTATTGATACTTGAGAATTTAAATTTTGCGCCAAGCTTACGTAATTGTAGGCGGCGCACTAAAATGCGCACTGGTTAGTAGAGTAATTCATGATCATCAGTCGCTCCGGAGTGTTGGTCCCAAGAACACAGAGCGTTTGCTCCGGTAAATAGAATTACCGAATATTAGCCTGAATTAGCCTCTTGCACATATTCTGTTGTTCATGTTCTTTAAGGTCGACCAGGACTTTTCTTGCTTAAAAAATCCTCAATAATCCTATACTCTTAAAAAATCCATTAAACATTGTTTGGCGAGTTGGATTTTCATTTTCGTTTCTTCCCGTTTCAAAATATCACCTAAAACCACGCTGGTTCATAGTGATGGTATCTCCGTCTATGTATAGGTATTTCCTGATTCGCACACTTTTCCTCGGCTGAACGTCAGGAGACATTCCAGACAATATAAATACGAAACACATCACTGTTGAGGAAGAAAACGCATTGCCAAATGTCAAAAAAATTACTTACGTACAAACCTGTGGCACATAAACACTTTCAATATATACAGATAGGGTGGACGAAAACTCATTGCCAAAACTCTAGGAAAGAAAAGTTCTCATCAAAATAAGGAAAAAATGTGTCTTCATAATTTGTCGAATTCCACTTAGTTTAGGAGTTCCAGGCTGCCGAAGGTGTGGGAAACTTTCGAGTTTGATATTTTCAATACTATTAACAGTAGAACTGCGGGGGCAAGGTACCGTCAAAAGCTTCCAACCTGATATATCAAAATATGCATATTTCGAAATCGTGCCATGGCTGCGCAAGGGATTACCCCAAGGAACTAAGGGACTATCGGAAATTTTCTTAAGTAATGGTAGGTGGAAATGAGCATGAACTTGACGACCTTCCAGCAGGTAACAATAATTCGTTTGCGCCAAGTAGATATCTCAAACAGGTTCTATTTGCCGAGTGATTTTGGTAAACATGTGTGGCTGTATAACCAACAGGAGTCAGAGCTATTCTCCGAACTTTCATACATTCAACGAACTATTGATTTATTTGTTATCAGTGAGAGAGAATGTCATTGCAAACCTGGATGGCGATGATTAATCATGTAAATAGTGCAGTATAGGATAATAGGCGACCGCAGTAGTTAAGTGGTCCATGCGTTTGGTCATGATGAGTCAGCTAGAGTTCCTCGTTTTAGTCCCGGCTAGGAATCAACTTCGTGAAATTTGAAGGCATCAGAGCTCGAGGTAGAGGGGGACACGAGGTGGCACGACGTGGCCTTAGCTTTTTCATTTTGGATTTGGCCTACCCCTACCTTTTTATTAATGGGAGTTCATTGCCATTTTCAATAGGCAATCGCCGCCATTAGGTGCAAGCGTACCCTTTACCTTTTCTAGACCACTTCTACAAACGTTCCCGTACATTTCCTAACCTATTTCGAACACAAAACAAAAACTTGATGGAATCGAGATGTGATAAGGTTCTTGTTTACTAAAGTGATCCATAAATACAAAGTGTGTGGTTTTTTTTAATCATGACAAGGGAATGTCACAGACTTATTAATAATTATGAGAAAGGAAAGAAATGAGACACGTTTAAATTCAGTTGGCATGACGTGCTCAATATTCCAAACACATTTACGCCTGATCATCTTGATGCATTTCTACTGTTGTATTATGGAATCTGAAAACTTTTAGATCTGTGTACTCATCACGCAAAAAAGTTAAACGAGAATGGTGAAGTGTTTTTGCCGTTTTAAGTTGAAAGTTCAAGTATTGAGACTTGGAGTAAGAAATGTTGATGGAAGAATGTGTGATTCCAAAATAATAGGTTCGAAATAATTTGGATTTTTAAAAGAAAATATCATGCGTCGTTGCTTGAAAACTGGGATCATAACTTTTTATATTGTAGAACGAAGGAGAGGCTGTCATTATTGGTTCGTATAGCGGTGATTTACAGTGTAAACATGAGCAGTGTTTTGTTAAACTTGTGGAAGTAGCCGGAATATCAAACTGGACAGAAATACGAAGCATTCACATTGTTTTATTTTTAATTGCATTTACGTGCTGAGAAGGCAGCTATGCCTAAGTCCAGAACAAGTCAGAGATATTTATTGCCGAGAATCAATTTTCCAAAGGAAGGAATCGGACATGTAACAAGGCAAATCCTTATTTCCATTGAATGCATAGTATCTAGTAAACATGCATTATGCCATTTACTCACCGAAACATTTATTCTTCTGGACTATTACCTAATTAATGTTTTGGTTTGAACATGACTGCCTATTCAATCTCATTTCAACTCCATAATCTTCACAGAATCATTTTAAATGGAACTCTGTATAAAAAGAATAAAAATTTTACACTTCATTATTGTCGTTTTTTTTTCGTGATGAATAGACAGATCTTTCAACATGTTCAGATTCCAAAATCCAACCGTACAAATGCATCAGGACGATCAGATGTAAATGTGTTTGGAATATTGTGCACGTTATGTCAACTAAATTCAAATGTCTTTTATTTCTTTGCTTTTTCATAATTATTAACACGTCTGTGATATTTACTTGTCATTATTTAGAAAAAAACAACAATACTCTTTGTATTTATGGGTCATTTTAGTAAGAAAGAAACCTATCCCGTCCATTAAGCTTTTATTTTGTGTCATCAAATTTCACAAAGTTGATTCCATTCGGGACTCAAACGCGGAATTCTAGCTGGGACTCATGACCTGATTGACACCTGTGACCACTTGACCACTGCAGTCTATTACTCTATACTGTATAATCGCCATCCGGGTTTGCAATGACATTTTCTCTCATTGATAACAAATAAATCAATAGTTCGTTGAATGTATGCCAGTTCGGAGAATAGTTCATACTCCTGTTGGTTATACGATCACCCATTTTTACCAAAATCACGCGGCAAATGGAACCTGTTTGAGATATCTACTTGGAGCAATCGAAGTATTATCACCTGCTGGAAAGTTCATGTACATTTCGGCCTACCTTTATTTCACAGAATTTCTGGGAGTTCTTTCGTGGAATCCCTTGCGCAGCCATCACACAATTTCGAAATATGCATTTTTGGACAGAGTAATTTGGAAGCCTTTCATTGGATAATAACTCATCGCTATAAGGTATAAGGAACATAATAAATGTCTAACTTTCTTTGCTGTAGATTCAAATATTTCGATGCAAAAATGGTTGTAGTACAGAGTTTGCGAATTTGAATTTATTTATGATTTTTAGGCATCTTTGGTTCAGATCGACCGCAGTTTGTCAGTGCTGAAGTGTGCGGATTGCAAACAGCATGATGACAGATTTGTTTTCTGTCATTGATTAAGGTGATATAAATATATTTTACAGTCATATTAAACACATCAAACAACTGTCTGAACCAAAATTGTCTGAAGGTTATAAATCGGTTTAGCAATTCAAAGTCAAAGTTGCATCCAATACCCCTCTAGCTCCGAAACAAATATCTGGGTTCGAAATTTCTTAAAAACCAAATCTTTTTTTTTCTTGTTTCGAGGTCCCCTACATGGGTGTATATTTTAAATATATACAGTGTGGACAAAATTCAGTGTCAGAACTCTAGGAATGAAAATCTCTCAATAAAATAATAATAATAATAAAAAATGTGCCTTTGTAATTTGTCGATTTCCGTTTATTTGGAGCTACAGGCTGCCGAAAGCGTGGGAGAATGAACTTTCGAGCTTGACATTTCCAATACCATTAACAGTAGAACTGCGGAGGCAAGGTACCGAAATGTTTCGGATTTTATCGCAGCTGCGAACCATATTAATACAAATAATGTATATTTTCTAGTAGGGCTGGTCTGAGCCAAAGTTGCCTAAAGGCCTGAAAAATTACATTCAAATTCTAGTGTAGCTCTATGAAACCAGTTTATTTATACACTCTAAGTCAAAGGCTTTAAAACAGTGAAAGGAGTTGAAACAAGCATGAATGAAGTGACTGAAAGTTGACATATTTGAAGTGGGTAAAAGCTGGTATTTGTAAAATTCACTTTCCAATGTTTCTAGTTTACTTTACTAACAGACTTTTCAATGTTCGTTTATGTGAATTGAAGAGTTTAATAGCACAGGGATGCAATTGACGTAGGAAAATTAAAAACTTTGAGCTGGTTTGTTACATATAACACGAAATATATAAAAGATGAACTCGAAATGTAAAACAAAGTGCAATGTCACTTTCATTCTTTTGTTTGTGAGTTCCCCATCTACGGTTAACAATTTTCTATCTTTGCTACATTCTAAAACAATCTCCTTTTATACTGTATTTTTTTTGGAATTGTATTAAATAAATAAACTTAGCTCAAAACATCTAGTAATGAAGAAAAAATAGGAAAACTTACGAATATAGGAGCATATTTCATAATTATTTCTGTGTTGATTGTGTTCTTTACAACGATCTTACAATCTACGTAGCTTCTCTCAAAACCCTTATCCGTCCTTATAGTCAACTGTTTTGTAATTGCTGCGATATTTCCTCAAGAAGAATAAATTATACCTTTTTTGAAATTTCGCAAGAGATTATGTATCAAAAGAAGGGAGCAAACTTCAAGTGCCATTCATTTCCTCTTTCATCACACCTCTCATGATTAATATATTTCTACAGAATGAATGAAGTAAGGCAATTTACAGTACTTTACTTACGTATTTCTTAATTTATGGTGTAGTATAAAGTAATCCATTATTTTTGCATGACATTGAAGGCTTGACTTACCATAGTTAGAATGATCCGATTTAGGTCACATATGCGCCGCTTTGTTCGATAACGTGTTGCCATTTGGAAGGTAATATCATGATGCCTCTCTCATAGAAGCCCTTGTCCCTATTGGCAAAAAATTGAGACAGACGATGTTCACAAGCCTCTCTTGACGCGAATTTTGCACCAGCAAACGTGTTCGCCATGGACAGGAACAGATGGTAATCACTCGGTGCCAGGTCCGGACTATAAGGTGGATGCATAAGAACCTCCCAACCAAGCTCCCGGAGCTTCTGGCGAGTCACTATCGATGTGTGTGGCCTGGCGTTGTCCTGGTGGAACGCAATGCCTCTCCTATTGGCCAAAGCTGGGCGCTTCTGGGCGATTGCTGCCTTCAAATGGTCTAATTGTTGACAGTATAGTTCCGAGTTAAGGGTTTGGCCGTAGGGGAGCAGCTCATAGTAGATAATTCCCTGCCAATCCCACCAAACACACAGCAAAACCTTCCTGGCCGTCAATCCTGGCTTGGGCACCGTTTGCGCCGGCGCACCGCGCTTCGACCACGACCGTTTTCGCGTGACGTTGTCGTAAGTGATCCACTTTTCATCACCAACCGCTTCAGAAATGGGTGGCTTTTGTTGCGATTCAGCAGCGATTCGCAGATGGAAATTCGGTCCATTAGTTTTTTTTTGCGTTAACTCGTGTGGCACCCATACATGAAGCTTCTTTGTGTATCCAACCTTATGCAAATGGTTCCACACGGTTTTTTGTACAATGTTTAGCTCTTGGGCAATCGAAACAGTGCTTACATGACGGTCGGACGGGACAATGTCCATGATTTTATCGACATGTTCGACACGTGGCCTTCCAGTGCGTGGTACATCTTTGACGTCAATAATACCGCACGGAATCGACGAAACCAAAATTGCGCGTGATTGGCTGTTACAGTATCAGGACCATAAACACTATCCACATTTGCAGCCGTCTGACTAGCGTTTTCGCCTTTCTCGAAAAAAACCTGTAAAATATAGCGTATTTTCTCTTTGCTAGTGTCCATTTTGACGCGCGCTCACACAACACTGAGTCAACTCATCAGAACTATCTGAACAGTGTTTGTAGTACGCAATCTCATCGTTTGAACGCCATCTCGTTGAACCCGATTGGACTTATACAACGCGAGATACTAATCACTGAAGCCATCTATTGGCAAAATAATGGATTACTTTTTACTACACCAGATATTAATGTTCTCACAAATTTCAATAGAATTTGTAATGTCTCTCTCTGAACTTCGATTAGATACTAAAACTGTAAGTGTTCAATTTTCTTTTGCGTGGATTTTTCGAAGCATGCTACGTCTAGCATTGGGCTGCCACATCAAGAGTTGGGGTGAAACACTTCACAGACGTGCTTTTCAGTCTTTTGTTATTTATGGAGCAACAGAAGATAGGAAAATTTTACGAACCGGCAATATACCTGGTACAGTCCGCCAGAAAAACATGTATAAACGTCTCAGCAAACGAAAAAACCCGTATATAATTGCAACACTAAATTTAAGAAGTGATGCATGATTTCACTATAATTTTACGAGGTGCTCAAAGTGATTACCACTAGAATCCAAACACTTATTTTTACGGATAGCTACTGTTTGGACAGTGCTGGACAAATTGTCCAGTGGGATTCTTGCCAACACTGTTTCAATGTCTTCACGCGGGACCACCAATGTAGCAATTGTCAGTCGTATTGGAGATTGTGTTACAAATTCACTGCTCCATTGTTGTTAAACTTCAACAACATTTCCATATTTAAAATACCACTTTAAAATGCTTTTGCATACCTCGAACGACAATCGTCCCTCAGACATTTTGTTTGTCCTTCTGGTCACGCGTCCTATTATCCGGTCTAATGCATGATGCCCGTTATTGAGTACTCTTGTTAATCAAGAATATGCAAGGTAGCGGCCTGGGCTTTAGCTTCGGTACTATCTGGGTATTCGACTGGTAAAATTGTTGGAAATCTCAGTCAGGATAAGCGAACAGTACAACTTGAAACTTGGTTATCTCCCCAATACCTACTGTTCCGAAGCCCGTGACCGTAACTACTAGACAGCGGAACTGGGTATATTGCACCGTTTCTTTAATTGCCAGTTTGTTCTTGTTCTCATTATTGCTTTGTTTCATCATTCAGACATTCGTTTAGGTCATTCTGCGGATATCAGCTTATTTGATTATTCTTTTATTTCATTTTGAGTATCTTTGTTCAATTATCGGAATATACGATCAATAAATTTCTAAAAATGAAATTACAGTACTCGAATAATCACTGAAATATTATTTGGAAGTATTATTATCCGAATAATCTTGAGATTATGTTTACAATGCATGAAAAAGGGATCTGATGAAAATCAAAGTTCACATAAGCATAGTATAGAGTTGAAAATAAAGAGCACCCATATAATAAACACAGTTACGGAAAACAGAGATAAGGCAACGATGCAGACACACGATAAAGCCAATGTAACGGAGACAAACTATCACAATAGCGTTACGTAAATCATCATATGTCGACTACACCTCTTGAGTCGATTCAAGTGTATCAAATACAAGTAAAATAACGTTCACTTAACAACAGTAAGACAGAATGTAGTATATAAAATAAATACTTTTTTTTTGTAAAACATTCAAACCATTGCTGAAGTAGAAGCTATAATAAATTAGACTTAGAGCCAGACCGATGTGCGTAACGAGGAGTGACTATACAGTCATGAAAATATAATTACCGTAGTCTAGCATTTAGTTTTTATATTTTTGGGCCAGATAGGCAGGTCTTAGTTGTGTAGTTTTCGCTGCCTTTTGACATCTTGAATAGCTATAGCCGGTTTCTTGTGACCGGCTGCGATGGCGGCGTCCGATTAAGCGCAAAGCTTTATTACTCTTGATAAATGCATCACAGAAAGAAAATAAATGTTTTCCGTAGTCTACTTTAACAGAAGAAATTTTTATTACAACAACAACAACAAAAAAAAAATACCATAAAGGTCCATTGTAGCTGAAGGGTATACGAATGTAGTTAAAAATATGGTTGAGTAAAAGAGAGAGCCATACAGAATGAAGATGGGTGCAATTTCTTGACAGCATTAAGAAAGCTAGCTTCGTATATCCGTTCCCAATGATGCCAATGACAAAGCTATGTATGAATATGTGTACCTGCAAGACATCAAAGTTGGTCTGTACACTACGGTATTGCTCAAATCCGGCGAGTGCAAAGGATACATGGTGAACGAGTTATGTATTATTCCCAATGTATGATGCAGGGTTTCGTTACCTTGCTGGTAGAACCATCTTTATAGGGGAATGCTAGTACAGGGTGTTTTTTTTAAAGCTCATGGATTTCATTTGGTTCTAGAATTTGTAAATGAAGTCCGATTTTTATGCGGTTTGTGGCAAATGAACAAGGAAGGATGGGATTTTTATAGGACTATGTTTACCGGTTTAAATTCATCCCGGGTAATATCGCCCACGCCTCAACAAAAACAGCAAATATTCACCAGTATACCTTACGCGTTGATGCAGTGCGGACGTTTGAGTTTCCTCCTGTAGATCACATCCTCGTCAAGGTCAACAAGAATCACGAAATTGGACCGTTGTATTGTATTGTTAATTGTTGTGCTGTAAAGTTGTGAGTACAGTTCTGTGCTATAGCGTTATTGTGATCAGGACACAGTGAGAGTAGTGTACTCTTTGCAGGAACGTGTGTTGATCGGTATTTTTTTTTTTTTTGAAAACTGATTATGTTGTTGCAACACAAAAGGCATTTAGAAACAAATTTTCCTCACGTTCTGCCCCAGACAGGAACACAATATTGTCGCTAGTGAAGAATTGGAAGGAACAGGATCGCTTCTGAGTGAGACAGGGAAGCATCGGACCCCGCGGGCGAGTGTTGTGGAAAATGTCTGTGCTCGACTCCTGAGGTCGCCCACGAAACCTCTCCGTCGTTTGTCACAAGAAACCGGCTATAGCTATTCAAGATGTCAAAAGGCAGCAAAAACTGCACAACTAAGACCGTACAAAATTACTACTGTTCAAGAATTGAAGGATCCAGATAAAGATCAATGTGTTGCTTACTGTAATTTGTTTTTAATGTTCATTGTGCGTAATCCTGATGTTCTGAAAATAACGTGGTTTACTGATGAAGCCTGGTTTCATCTTTGTGGGTACATTAATTCTCAGAATACACGGTTACGGGCAGCAGATAATCCACATAGTCTAATGGATATTACGTTGCACTCACGCAAAGTTGGGGTATGGTGCGCTGTTTCAGCATCACCTATAGTGGGACCATTCTTCTTCAATGAAACAATGAACACAATGTTTTCCGGGCTGTATGAATGGAAAACAGGAACCTCAGACTGTGCGGACCAGCAACTCCCCAAGAGAAATGCTGACCCACACAGTTGTTTAGGCTCCTCAGCTCCCTAGAAGGGGAAAGTTAGATTCAATATATAGAAGAGAACTTTTACCAACAACACAGAAGAAGAGTGATATAGCTATAGTACCTACACTCTTCCAGGGCAGTCATAGGAGTTGACTGTCAAGACATACGGATACAAGAGTCCTTTCATACAGTCCGGTGAGTAGAATGGCGCAAGTTTTATTTTGTACAACATCTTTCTAGAATGAAAGCAAACTATCTGAAACCTACTTGTATTATCAATCCGAACAAAAACACCAGAGGTGCAAAAAGTGGAGCCAAGTTCTTTAGCCCTAAAAAGGTGTGAAATGGGAGACGGATGAGCCAAGTTCCTTGGTGAGTGCATGTAACAGGAACAAAGGAACTTGGCGCGAGCTGGCAACAGCCTT
>JAGDQP010042984.1:0-16368 GCA_022664845.1 Lepisma saccharinum
TATATATATATGTGGTTTTCTAGAGGCGGCCAAAAAGTCGCCCATAGTCACCTCCTTAAATAATGGGGTGACTTTTTAATACATCTTATGAAAGCCTACAGTTGATGGTATTTACTCGTTTTCCCTCTCCCCCCCCCCCCCCCCCACCCCCCGTAAGGTTTTGCTGATTTAAATACTTGCGAAAGGCACTTGTTGCAACAAAGGTTTATATATATAGTTTGCTTGCAAGATAAAATTAACAAGGTCATACGGGCTGCTCATTTTAATAATTTCTTTTATCCTTATATATATTCGAAAACTGCACGGTTAAGAAGCAAACTAAATATTACAACGATAAAACGCATTGGAAAAATCACAGAAAACAATATAATTCTGTTATACAAATATTAAGAAGTATAGTTGGTTACGTAGCGAGGAAAATATGATTTGCTTACCTTCGAATGTCCAGATATTCCTCGTAGCACAACACAATAGAAGCACTGAGAACACTGAAAATGAGAATATTTTTGCGTCTCCATTCGCACGCTTCATCTATCTTGGTTAAGGTAGGATAATAAGGCTAAAAGGAATGGGCAGCACGTATGACCTTCTATCTTACAGGCAAAATTGCGGGGCCTGTCCAAGTCAGCTGCGGAAGGAAGTGCCAGATTGTGTCGAATGGAATGCATCCGTCTTCAAATAGACCAAAAGAAACTGTGTAAATTAAAGCTTTTTTTTTTTTCACGAAAACTGCTTTCATGAGTCCACCATGTTAGATTGGTAGCGGAAAACTAACCAAAATATCGTAATAAAAGTATTACGAAGAGAATCAAAAACCGTAGATAGGTATGCCCTTGCACAAACCCACCAGTGATAAATTAAAGAAAAGAGAGATAATGTACAAAGATACATTTCTTTGATACTACCCAAGGCGTTAGAGAAAGTTTCACTCAATATGTAAGTTAGTTTGTTCCCAAAGACGTTGGCAGCTGGCTAAATCAAATTACATGCCAATGTGGAGAGAAGTATGGAGGCATGACCAAAGGAAACCTTGAGACCAGGGCCAATGAAAATATCAGAGATGCAAAAGCCGAAACTCCAGTTTCAGATTTTTCTCAGTATTTAAGAATCTCATTGCATAGTCTTGTGGATGCAGTAATATTAAAAAAAAAGTCTGAGTCAGCAGAAGAAAGAATGATTTATGAAAGTTTTTTTTATATACAAAATTCAGCCATCTTTAAACCAGGATCAAGGGTTGGAAAACAAGGTTTAGCTACCTTTATTTAAATAAAACACACTAACCAGAGTTCCTTCCTTTCGCATCTCATGAGATGCATTTATTAAAACAAACAAAGGTTCTTTTTCACATGCACAGCAAGTGTTTTACACAGTTACTTTCGGTTTATTTGAAGACTGATGTATTCCATTAGACACGATCTGGCATCTCCTTCCGCAACTGACTTGGACAGCCGCCATTTTGCTTGCAAGATAAAATTAACAAGGTCATACGGGCTGCTCATTTTAATAATTTCTTTTATCCTTATTACCTTACCTTAAACACGACTGATGAAGCTTACGTATGGAGACGCGAAAATATTTTCGTTTTTTTATTTTTAAGTGTTTACAGTGTTTTTATTGTGTATTTGTGCTACGAGGAATGTATGGACATTCGAAGGTAAGCATATTAAGTATTTTGTGTCAAAAAAAAGTCAGTTCCTTTCGCTAGAGAACTTGAGTCTTGAATTTAAGTAACTCTGTAACAGAGGATACTTCAATTTACAGACAAATCTCAAAATTATTCTCGAACTTTTCAAAGTAAAATGGGAAAACTTAAGAACGGTAAATTAGAGCAGTAGCGATGTGGGATTTACCTTAAGTACTGAAAGAATGTGAAGCTTTCTTTTTATCGTGTCTGCACTTTTGAGAAGTGCCATTTTAAATAATGAACTGTCTTTTAATAAGAAGTGACTGTACTGTTGTTTATGGTCTTGAATTATATAACACTACACTCTACTGTACACACGCACATTTTAGTCTAACAATTGAATTATGTATTGGTTGCCAAGCATCACTGAAAAAAGAAATAATGACCATTTTACGATTGATGGCTCTGGTAATACGTTAGTTTCGCATCCAAAATCTATAATACTATAGAACCCTCAGATTCTTATCACTGAAACATACTTTTTTGCCCCCTAAAAATTGGCTTTATATGTTTTACACTGCAGTGTGTGAATTTTACATTGGAATCTCATCCTTTGTCAACTTTGACAAAATTTGTTGGTTTTCTTCCTTCAATTAGTGCCCATATTTCAGGTATAATGTGTATCACCCAGTCACCCCATTTATTTTCCGTAGCCATGTTCTCCCTGTTTATGCTAGGAGTACCACATTTAGAGATTTTATATTTGAACATATGTATATTAACGTACTGTATGCCATATTTTCAGAAAATTAAATATCTACTAGGCATACGTAGTTTTTCAGGTCCGTAATTTCGGGTTTGGGGGGAACTAGCAAATCACAAGCAAATCAAAAACTACTTACTAATACAATATATTTTTGCCAAATAGTCTAGAAATATTGAATTATTTTGTAGTACAAGTCTCACAATGTCTTCGTGTGAACCGTTATCGAATTACAAATATTTGGAAGTTGTGTTCCCAAAATGCCTAAAGTCAACTAACTTTTCTGTGAGTAATAAACGTTGAAATGGTGAAGCAAGGTTCTAACAAAAGTCGTTTCCACTTCAAGTGGTCCAATTTTCAAAATTGTTCCCAACGTGACCATTTTCAGTTGTATGAAGCTAAGTTGTGAGAACGGAGCTTCTAGGTGCCCTGAAAATGATCCCTGACAAATCAAATAAACGTATTAACCTTATCCAGACAATTTATTGTGGTGATTTCAGAAATGCAGCCTGTTCGAAGAATCTCGTGCTTCATTTTAACTGTGTTTAAAAAAGGCCAAAACGTAGTTCCAATTGCCCGCGATAAAATTGTTTGAAAATTCAAGTAGCTATATAAGATCTGGAATATATCGTATAAAGATAACATTTAGTAAGTTGTTATACAGGGTGCCTGGCAGTTTTTGTACAAAACAGCCTCAATCAGTTATCTGTTGCTGTTAAATAATCTATGTCAAACGGAAGGCAACGATTTTATTTATGTTCCATTGGAGAAAGGAAGTCTACAAGAATCATATGTTTTCAGATTGAGACTTTACCATATAAGGTTGCAAACAGATCTTGAAGTCTTCCATTTTCCGCAATGTTTTCTTATACTTATATAGAATAATGAGAATAATGCTTTAATCAATAAACAGTAATCAAATCATTATTGTACGTACGATCAGTTGTAGCTCTAATGCAAGGTATAAACAGATTGGTAAAAATCCAAAACCTTGCATTGGCTTATGGTGGTTTTGCCACTACCAGTTTACATATGAATTGGAAACCCCACCGTCAAGGGTTGCGCCTTATACCCATGCAAGTCCAAGAACAGGTGGGTCACTTGTTCTTAGGTTCCTAAGCCTGTTGATAGGTTTCTTACTAGGGCTGTGGAGTCTGAAGGAATTATTAACTTACTCGAGTCCGAGTCGACGAAAATATACAGACTCCGATTGAATGGAAATTGTAATATTAGGCTTAATGGGTTAAAAATAAGAATTTTCCCTAGGAAGATGCCATTATTAGAGAAAGTGATGCATTGTGTTCTGTGTTAATCGCTGCTTAAAAGCATGGATTAAGAAAACCTCCCGCGAGGCAGTTTATTACTTGTAGGGCTCTGTTAGTTGTTGACTTATTGTGGATAATAAATATGTAGTTATATATTTCAGATTTCAAAGATACTGAATATATTAAATTTATATGTAGCGCATCCGTATGAACGGTAGTGAAGAAGGTGAAGTTATACAGTTTGTCCTGTCTGTCTGTACCCCCTAGATCCCAGTAAGTAGAGATGAGCCATCCACCGTTGAATTACTCATGATCTGAAAGGATGGGGAAACTGTGGCTTTGACTCAAAAACAGGCAGGTTGTTTTCATTTGCTTAGCTTCCTCCATGGTAAGAATTTATACTATGGCCTCGATGACCATTTGGTACTCTACGGGAGCTCTTTGGATATGTTCATAAAACCTTTATGTTCCTTGTTTCATTCGAAAGTATATTTTAATTTTCATTATAACAGTCCTACACCTGTAGAGTCCATTATTTGAATAATCGTGCATGTATGATTACTGATCAACAGCTATTATGTTTAATTACTTCTTCCACTATTTTGTAAGCCAATATAAAGCCAATCTAAAACTGAAGCTTCATATAACAAGCTTAATATTTGCTTTACATGGTGCTAACAATAGTCTGATGGTTCTCCTTGACAGCAATTAAATGTCTTGTACCTTCTATTCCAAAAAGGTTGACCGCATTGATTAGGCTGTTTTGAGCTGAAAATTCTCTAAGTCCAACTTCGTATCTTCGGAAACAGTAAACCAAAGATGCCAGGTTTGAGCCCCCAAAGGTGAATCTTTGCAATTAGGAAACGTAAGTACGGATGTGTTTTTCTTCTATTAAGTGCAATAAGATATGTCGAAACGTTATTAAGCGTAGAAAAAAGTAACGTACACTGAAATACGTTATGGTACAGTATTTCGAAACTGCATACATGTGATCACGTGATGGTTTTATTACCTAATTTTCCATACGTAAAAGAACATTTCCAAAGAAAGCAAAGACAGCAAACACAGTTCTCGCATTCATAGTACAATGAACAAGACAAAATAGAAAAAAAAAAAACAGCATTGCAACGAATATGAATGCCATTGTCTTGGACACCGAATATTCAGTCATGTTTCTTCAGAATGAATTCTATCAGAAAGAGGTAAGTAGATGTGTTCACGTTAGCTCAGTGGTAGAGCGCGTGGCTTCTAATCGTGAGGTCCTGGGTTCGAATCCCCTTCTGGAAAGCTATTTTTATGTAATGATATATTCCTCAAAGCATGAATAATTAGATATAATAATAATCAGTTTTATATGTATTCATACAAGCATTTCAGGACATAAGTAATTACTATGTTTAAAATATAACATCAGAGAAGTGGTGGGTGTTGACAGAATGTCGGTATATTATATGTGAACATTAAATACAAATTAAGTAAATCCTGTTATATCCAAAGTCGGATCAAGGTGCCAGACAGCAAACTCAGTATCCCTAAAGTTCACGATCCCCACGAACGATGAGTCAACTTTAAGATACTAAACTGTACTTTAGTTTCTTTCCATAGGTTTTCAGTTCAGTACTCGGAAATACTTTTTTCATATGGAAGTGGTGAGGTTTTGATCCCTCTCTCTCCTCTTGGTTGTAAATTCTATACTTTTGTCATCTGATGAAGAGAAGTTACTATTGTCTTATTGACTAGTAGGAAAGAAACTTTATCTGACCAGGGCTGGAACCCACGTCCGTGTAGTATTGGCTTAGAAAGCAAAGATTTTAACCACGAGCTACTTTTACAGCTGGAGAAATATTGCCAAGATTTGTCTTATTAAAACACCAGCAGATTGAGTCACGCTAAGTGGACCATTTTATACATTAGTGATTTTAGATAAGGAAGATTAGATGGATTTAGGTTAGTAATAGCAAAACAAACATACTGCTTGCGTAAGGAATGATATTAATTTCTGTCTGCGCAGTTGTTTTTGAAACAGAATAAGTCTGTGTGTTGATGCTTTTTCTAGGTTTAAATCTATATTGTATATTTTATACGTGTAAAAAGCAAAATAACAATTCACTTTGTTAAAACTGCTTTTCTTACTGATGAAAATCGCTTTATGAAAATTATTAGATAAAAATGTTAGTAGCATTTCTCTTCACACTTTACGCCAGAAATTGAAACATACGTAATTGGGTTATTCCATGACAAATCATCAAATTTTAGAAAAATTGGTTGCATCACCATTTTAGAAATAATAATAATTTCGTATTTGGGTTCCTACATACCTGAAGATACCAGAATCACTTTTGACAGTAATGTTATGCCTTTATTCTCCCGGGGCGCCCATATTTCCAAAATAGCGGGTGGCGTTTTTTTTGCTCCCGTAGACATGTACAGAAACCTGAATATCTAAAAACACTAGAAAAACTAGAGAGCTGAATTAAAAGCTATTGTGTAGCTCTTGAAGTGTACTTCGAAGATATGAATCACTTTTTCTGAAAATTAATTTCTTTATTCCAAAAGTTAGGCTGAAAAATGAGTTACGAATTGTATAAAATTAATTTTTAAACCAAGATTTGAGGTGAAGGAGTTGACCAACCAAGTTTCTGGCCCTAAACCACACAGTTTTTCTACGTGGGTTCAAACATGGCCCTTTGCGAAAAATGTCGATTTCGGGCTTAAATATCTCAGATGCGCCCTCATGAAAAAATCTGAAATGTGGTGTCGAAGACAAGTCTGGTCAGTACAAGCGGATTTTGCGAATATGTTATCTTCACGAAGGTCATCATGTTTTGAGGATGGAGTTGAATATAAAACTGCAGTTACTCTTGTGATGTTAAAACTATCAACAGAATGATTGTGTAGAAAAATCCATGGCTTTGAATCACTGCGCTTTTTTGCTACAGGGAAAATGCTGGATTTGGGGCTAAAATATATCAAATGGATCATCAAAATATTCTGAAATTTGTTCTCGAGGAAGCTCGTGCTCAAATCACAGTAATTTTTTTTTTTTTTTAATAGTGGTTTGGTCAAGAAAAAGTTGTTCATGTGAGTTAAAATTGTGCCTTTCAAGTGTAGTACTATAAAGCTGCATATGCACATATAATCCGCTTGCACTGACCAAACCAATTAGAAATAAAAGTTGCAATTTTGCTTGTGAGCTGACCACTAACAAGACTTCCTTGACACTAAATGTCGGTGTTTTAATTAGATATTTAAGCCCGAAATCCTGCGTTTTGCTACGAAAGGCCATTTTTGAACCCCTGTAGAAATAAAAGAATGTAATTCAACCAAACGATTTTTTGAATATAAACAATTGGTAGGTCTAAACATTACAAATGACTGCAGCCTTATATTTGACCGTTTAAAAAAAAGAAATTGTGGTCTCTTTGAAGATACCACATTTGCATTTGCAGAGTATGACGATGTAGAAACTACACTTGCATTGACCCAGGAAACCAAATGCAGACCAAGACTGCAAATGGTCCGGGATTTTGGTCGGGCCGGAGTCGGAGATAGGCAGAACCCAAACCTAGTCGGAAAGTTGATGGGGGAAGGTCACCGTGCAGCCACACGTGGTGTTTAGTCGTCGGCTCATTTCCGGGCCGCCGTCGGTCTCTGACGTACCGGCATAGAGGCGAAACTCCGACCATCCCAGCACTTGATGGTGGGAAAAGGATGGGCACCCGCCCATTGCCTTAGGTCGAGAATAGAGCGAGACCCCGTTTATTCTTCATGGTCGTGATATAAGCGAGGCCGCACCCACTTCCTGGTGGTCGGGAAAGATTGGGGATCCGGCAATTTTCCGACTGTTTTAATCTGGAATTTATGTAACTCAAGTATTGAAATTCCGTTGCGAAAGAATTCTGCCGGTAGATTAGAATATAGAAAGATGAAAAGAGAAAACTTTCTTTACATTTGTTAAAAACAAAAGTGCTTGTATGTGGGGTCAGGAACTTATAATTTATTAGTACTAGCTGTTACCTGTCGCGTCACTCGACTCGGACGCCGTCTTCGAGTATCCGGCTGTATGGTCTAGTGGATAAAGCACTGGAGAGATGTTTCAAAGGTATCGGGTTCAATCCCACCACAGGCCAGCGATTTTTTTCTTCTTTAAAATAATAAATTACTCTTTTTCATTTCTTCTTTCGAAATATGCACTTCTTTTGCTACCTTACCGAACATCAATGAAATAGGTTAGTTAAAGCCAGATTAGACAAATTTCTAGTATCGCGCTTAAACAGTTTAGCCTGGTCGTTGATATGTCAGTCAATCAGGATTTCTGTTTTATATATAGAGAGTATTATTATTATTGCCTTTTCTGAATATTATGGTATAAATTCAGATTGTCTTATTCTCAAAAGATTAGGAATACTAATACATTTTTTAAAAATCTGGAGTCTTTAGAACATTAACCGAGCCGCCGTAGGTCAGTGGTAGAGCGTTGGCGTAGCATTCGGGAGGCCGTAGGTTCAATCCCAGCGGTCGACCATCCTGGTTGAGGCTTTTCCACGGTTTGTCTGTCACACCAGGCAAATGCAGGGATGGCTCCTATATCATAGGCCCTGGCCGTCACCTTCCCGAATCCTTTCCCCTCCCCTATCCCGGCCTAAACGTTATAAATAAAATTCAAATTTAGAGCATAGAGGGAAATTTTTGAATTAGTTGCTTCCTTGTACAGAACAAGGCATCATAAATTATTGACTGCTTCTGACAAAGATTGTATTTTTTAAAACGTTTAATCAACAACTATTACGTACAATAGTTTTATCGTTATCAAACTTCAATATTTAACACCTTGTTTAGCGGTATATCTACTATCTGTATATCTATATTTATCTTGTATGACTTAGTGCTGTATTGGCACCATTCTGTTCGTAGAACATTAATAAAAGTAGCATTACATTATTATTACCACAACAAATGTAGTTATATTCACGTTACTAGTAAACGGCTAAATAAAAACTTAATTCACGTTACTTAAAAAAGTGAATTGTTATTTTGCTTTTTTACGCGTATAAAATACGCAATGTAGATTTAAACCTAAAAAGAGCATCAACACACAGTCTTGTTCTGTTTCGAAAACAACTGCGCAGACAGAAATGAATATCATTCCTTACGCAATCAGTAAGTTTGTTTTACCATTACTAACCTAAACCTATCTAATCTTCCTTGTATAAAATGGTCCACCTAGCGTGACTCAATCTGCTAGTGTTTTAATAAGACAAATCTTGGCAATATTTCTCCAGCTGTAAAAGTAGCTCGTGGTTAAAATTTTTGCTTTCTAAACAAATACTACACGGACGTGGGTTCGAGCCCTGGTGAGGTCAAGTTTCTTTCCTACTAGTCAATAAGACAATAGTAACTTCTCTTCATCAGATGACAAAAGTATAGAATTTGCAACCAAGAGGAGAGAGAGAGAGAGAGAGATCAAAACGTTCACATATAATATACCGAGATTCTGTCAACACCCACCACTTCTCTGATGTTATATTTTAAACATAGTAATTACTTATGTCCTGAAATGCTTGTATGAATACACATAAAACTGATTATTATTTATTTTATCTAATTATTCATGCTTTGAGGAATATATCATACATAGAAATAGCTTTTCCAGAAGGGGATTCGAACCCAGGACCTCACGCTTAGAAGCCACGCTCTCTACCACTGAGTTAACGTGAACACATCTACTTACCTCCTTCTGAAGAAACATGACTGAATATTCGGTGTCCAAGACAATGGCATTCATATCCGTTGCAATGCTGTTTTCTCCTTTGTCTTGTTCATTGTACTATGAATGCGAGAACTATGTTTGCTGTGTTTGCTTTCTTTTGAAATGTTCTTTTACGTATGGAAAATTAGGTGACAAAACCATCATATGATCACATGTATGCAGTTTCGAAATACTGTATCATTACGTATTTCAATTAATGTTACTTTATTCTACACTTAATAACATTTTAACATATCTTATTGCACTTAATAGAAGAAAAACACATCCGTACTAACGTTTCCTAATTGCAAAAATTCACCTTTGGGGGCTCGAACTTGGCATGTTTGGTTTTCAGTTTCTGAAGATACCCGAAGTTGAATTTAGAGAATTTTCAGCTGAAAAATGGCATAATAATTGCCGTCATCCTTTTTGGAATAGAATACTCTATATTATTAATTGAATAGTTCGAAGCGTACATTAAAAATATTAGTGACCAAAACTATAATTATATTAATAAATAGTTAGCTACATTTGAAATATAACTCAGTCTTCATGGTCCACTGGATACAATTTCTGACTTTAGGTGAGTACTGAGATGCGGCGCGGTTTCTAGTCCCGCTCACCCCAGCTACACTCACAAGTTTTACAGAGCATTCTTCACTCTCAGTAGGCGAATGTCAGAATGATACCTACACTAAGGACGCCCGAAAGTATTTTCGTTGTGGAACGTCATCCGTTCGATATACAATGGGTGTAGGTTACTTTAGTAAATACATTTTAAAAGATAGAATCATTAAAGAAAGTCAAACTTAGGAAATAACTGTATTTGGGTAATCTGATCCACCGTGTGGATTGTGGATTGTCTGTTAGTTTTTTCCTTGTATTTCCTGATTTTCTGTGTTATTAATAATTACAGGAGCTGCAAGTAGTGACCATATCCGGTAGGACAAGTTCACCTCAAAGCGGAAAATGAGTGACATTGAAGAAGTTAAAGTAGAAGTGGAAGAAATTGATTTTAACCATTTCCTTTATGTTGATGGTGTAGAGGAAGGTGAACAGACAAATCCTTCAGTAAAGTGTTTGTCCAGTGTATCTTCGCAGTCAGGAATAATGATTCCGCCGAGGACCTCAAATAATGTAGACTCAATGTTAGTATCTTCCAATGAAAATCGGTAAGTATAATGTTTTGTTTTATTATTGTTCCATTTATTTGTAGAGCCAGCGCAATTTCGGAAAGTCTCTGAGAGCGCGTTATGCACAGCTTCGTTGCGAATCTACTTCTGTCACGTGCCACTACAACAACACTACCGGGTAGTGAGTAGCACACGGTATTCATCAACTCGAAATAACAAAATCGGACTGGCAGCAGAGGAAGGTACTGTGAGAGTGAGGAACCGCGGAGGACAATTTTTGAACCACCGCGCCAGGAGGTGTTAGGCTTCACAGCAGACAACATTGAATGAGTACAGCGCACATACTTGCGCGTATCATTCTGCTCCCTCAGTTTCCCCCTCAAACATAGACTTCTACTAACAGCCGGAGCCAGAGACTCTACGAAAATGCGTTGCCTGTAATGTTGTGTGTCCCAAGTCCAATGCTTACAGTTTACGACATCATTATTACATTCCGGCCTTTCTTGAATATGGTAGCCTAGCCGCTCCACGTTTCCAGTTTTTTTTTTCTTCTTGTTCTTTCCGTGATCATGCCATATCGGCGAAACGTTCCTACTCCTTTCTTTGTGTGAACTGCTTGTGCTTATACTATAGTATCTTGTATACGTAAGTTATTCTTTTACTACCTTATGACGCGCAAATGGTAAGATGAGTTAGGAAAAAATTATACTTACGTGATAGGAGTTGCAGACAGGCACTTCACACACATCGAAAAGTGGTAAATTTCCCCAAAGGCTTGGTCACATAATAGAAATTAAAAAAGACAGAGGAGTGGTGATGAGATGCGGCCATGATGCTATCTGTCTATATATTATCTTCCCATCCATCCGTAAATCGATCGTTGGGAAGTCAAAGGTTGCCTTTGTAGGCAATCGTGTTCAAACTTTCCCATGAATAAGCTGGCATAGGGTGGGTCACTTTGATGCTCATGGCTATACCTCTGATTGGAAGTTAGTGTTTGATGTATGTATGATGTGTTTGCGTGAAACTGAAGTTGTTACAAGTGGGAACTAGGTGTTTGCCTGGGTTTAAAAGGAAAACTGTTACGATATGAGGGTAAGAGGTCTCTGGTTGAAGAACAACTCAGATGCATGGACATGAAGAATGTTGGTGTACGAGGAAGTAACATCTGCGTAACAAAAATTATATCGGAAGGGAGAGACTGTAATTTACGGTGGGTGTAGTTTATATCTGTTGTGGTGGGTTCGTAGGTGCTACAGCTGCAATCAGATAGGAGGTAGTCAGCTTTGACCATACTTAGGGGCAATAGATTTTCGCGATTCGCGAAAATGTTAAACACACCAGAAATCGCATGGAGTAGATAGTTGGCTGTTAGCACTTTGTGAAAATGTCATTTA
The DNA here is from genome assembly GCA_022664845.1 of Lepisma saccharinum. NCBI lineage: Eukaryota > Metazoa > Arthropoda > Insecta > Zygentoma > Lepismatidae > Lepisma > Lepisma saccharinum. Next base: position 11,932 of record JAGDQP010042984.1, read on the forward strand.
TAACTCACGAAATTTGGACATTTTGCTTCTATCCACGAATTCTGAGCACTACTCACAAAATGATATCATTTTTATTAATTCATTCACGAAAATAATGCCTAAACAAACGGGAAGAAATATAATTCGTCTTCAAAAACCTATAATCGGATTGTCGTAGCACAGAGAATGTTAGAATGTAGTACACTTTATCGTCCATTGATGGCGTCAAATTTGCGAACATGGTTTGTCATCAAGCAGGAAGATACGAACTACATTATCACTAGGCCATTCATTGTGTGCGTTTGACAGTATTCGGGGTGAAAATCTTGGTGAAAACAAGTCGTAAATCTCGCTATCGGAAAGAGCGAAACAAAGTTTCAAATGCAGCCGGTAAGAGATTATTTCCTGTATGCTACTAATCAGTTGAACAAAATTGATCATGACAAATTTGGATCTGTGTTCATCATATGCCTATGAAAATTGAACTGAATGATTAAGAAATTTCCTCATAGTTGTACATGAGTTTATTAAAATTTTTATACCTATTTTTGCAAATCTGTAAGAATTATGTAAAAGAAATTAATATTCTTTAGGTTTAAAGCAGCATGCATTAGTGCGAAGTTTATGTCTAGTTTTAAATTGTCATTCAATACAATTATTTATTTTTTGCTATTCAAGAAATTTACCTTTGTAATCACGAAATTGAAGCGCCTTTATTCACGAAATTCCACAGTCTCTACCACTAGTGGAACCTTGGTGAGCTGGGAGAAGCCTTATATCTGGGTTCTCACCCCACCCCCACCCCCCCCCGGCCTTCCCTTCCGATTGCAGCACACCTTCAACCCCAGGCCTTCCAACATTTCATCCTGATGCTTACACGTAATGTATTTGTGAATTGTTCCTTAATGCGTCGTACAGTAGTACCTCCACTATCGCTCTGTTCTCACTAATTTTTTGTTCAGTTATCGTGACGTTCTTTTTTAACTCGCTAACAGGTTGAAATTTTGAAATTCAGGACATAACCGTTGTCAATATGTTTATATGAATTACTATGGAACATACTGTCATGTAATTGCCCTTTTTTGGTATACGCCGGACAGGTAATATATGAAATAAAATTTGAATAGAAAAATACGTTTATTCCTGAAGGATGTCAGCGCATTAATTAACTCATCATGTAATCAAAAGTGATAATTGCTATACGACCGACCACATGTTATGCTGTCTTTCTGGAAGTATATGAATTACCTTAACTGTATGATGGGTTAGTGTATGTAAATTTCTTCAGGATGAAACGTAACAATTCCTTTTTATTCAAATTTTACCTTATATATGCTTATAATCTCTTTCCAGGCTTAGTATGAAGTAGATTAAACAAATCAAAATGTATTTATCCGCCGACACATACGTGCTCTGTAGTGGCAAACTTCAACAGCAAGATCGTCTGTTGGCTTACTGAATCACGCTAATATAGTCGCAATATTCCCAAAGAGGGTAATCTACTGTGGGCCGGAAAATAACTAATCTGACTACTGCAGTACTGGACATATATCTTAAGTCATTATAGAAACGAGATTGTCACTGTTCCTGCAATTTCTTCATTGAAATGTACGTACACGAATGAAGCTTTTTGAATTTGAGGATTGATGGTAAGACATATCCGTGTGTTCCAGGTCATAATGTTCAAAGCAAAATGGCCAAAGTAAAAAATGTCTGAAGTAAAACCAAAATGTCCAACGTAAAAAAAAGTCGAAACTCCTAAATCTTGAAAGCGTAAACCGTCCAAAAGAAATATATTACCAATGAGTGAAATGTTCAAATTAATAATGATCAAACACAAAGATTTATATAAACTTATAAATAAATATGAGACATTATTTTTTACCATTGTATTTCTATTTTACGTTTCGGATTTTTAACTGTTACGTACCTTCAATAATTTCATACTACGCTTCCCTGGTTTAAGGGGTCTGAGAATTTGTTACGGTCCAGGGTTCAATTTCTATAAGTCTCATTTAAAGAAGAGATGATAATGATCTGAAATTTACCAGTTTCGTGACAGGTTGGAACATTTGGGGCACGACTCCCGATTGCATTAGTCTTATTACTTCTCCATGAGGCAGAAATTAGTTACAGAGCATTTTATTTACATATAGACAACAGACATTTGTACAGCAACACTTTCGTGCCCTACTTTACCCCGTGGGTCAATGCAATCTCGCTTCATTTTTTTCTTCTACTGCCCGTGTACGAATTAACTTGCCTTCTTCATTGTCCTCTGACTGCGGAGTTTTTGGCATCAACATTGTTCGTCATCGCAAAGTGTGTCGGTGGGCCTTTCGGTAACTTGGCCTGCTCTTTACTTTCATCCGCTCTACGTTATGACATAACTATTTTGGAAACTAATTTCTGAATTCCCTCTTTCATTCTCTCCTTAGTGTTTGAATATCATGAACGAACGGGATTTGTTTATAGAACAGGGATTGTTTAATCGATGTTGCGCATTTAATAACTTGCTAATTACAAAAACTACTTATTTGCATATCACTTTGTACAGCAAATGTGGATATTCCATTCCAGCCACTTGCTCTTATTTCCGTAGCGTTTTTTGGTTCTCTCTTGCTACTACAATAACTAACCGATAAATTATTGTGCTCTGCGGGTTCCGTACCCGCCTTTCTGGTAATTTACACGATGAATCGTAGTAATTTCATATTTTGGCCTATCTCATTCTTCGTTATGACGCCAGTGCTTGAGAGAGTGTGGATATGGATAAGGGAATTAATGAATGCTGCAGTCACGCCGAGGGGTGGTCAAATTAGTCCGAAACCCGTCTCTCTTTAATTAAAGACGAACCTGGGCTAAGACTAAGAGCAGAAACCCATTCTCTGTTAAATCAGCGTGGTGTAGTGGTCGACTCTTTTTACCAAGTGTCGAAAGCACCTGAGACGTGGAGACTGTTAGGGTGATTGGGGGGGGGGGGGTTACGAAGCTCTCTCTCCAACGCATTATTCTGGTGCTATAATATCTTATATATAGCTATAAGCAGCTTCACACAAGCCGTATGATACAATCAAATTAACAATAATCTGGTAGTGAAAATTTTCACCACTGAACTTAACTTTCGTTCAGGCAAAGTAGTTCCCAACCAAACTGAGGCTATAGATTTTTCTCGCATATCTGATGCCTAGCCAGAACTTTGTTTTTTCCGAGACCCACTTGCTGTTAACGCTGGTTTGGGCTCATTGCTCGGAGAGTGCTATTCGAAGAGATGTTATTATCGTAAGCGCCGGTAGGACAAATCATACTGCAATATCCGTACGGTCTCTTTTATACTCTCAGACACCGTTACTTTCCCGCCCAAGTCTTCAGTACGTTGAAACACTGTCCTTGTCTTTGGTCAACGATCTCTCCCAGCCGTTGTTGTTCGTTCTTTTGGCGCGTATGACCCACTTCAAGTCTACATAAAGATTAAAGAATGGTTCGTTGTTCCCTCCAAAATTACAAATACTGAAGCAAGCATTACACAAAGCAAAAAATATTGATTCACATGCAACGAATTATTTAAACTACCGAAACATATATTATCATATCATTAAATTCATTCAGATTAATACAGTTGAATACTCATATGCAAGAAATAATCGATGTAAATTGCAAGTTAATAATTAATATATATACTTCTTTTAATTTAATTTTATTTACTTATTTTTTGATATGGAAGTAATGAATTAATAAAGGTGGAAACTGGGATGTGTCAAATAAAATTGAAAGTTTGTCTGATTGTCTGTATTATTTATTTTACTTCCACATATTTACATGCGTCCATTTATTTCCATTAAATTTTGCATGCGTGTTCCCTATGTACTGTGCCAGGTTATATAAATATTTCGGGTTCGGTATTACATCTAGTTGTCAGTTTTGCCAACCTTTCTCAAAAGCATTTTTCCAAAGTGTTTCAATACCTTTAGACTTACCAGTACCAAAGCCGACCGGGTAGCCGTGCGGTCTAAGTCGTTAGGCCAACGACTCGAAGGTCCCGGGTTGGAATCCCGGCAGAGGCATGAATGTTTGTGGATTTTAACTGGCTGTAAATGGGCAACTCGTGACGGGTCGAAGTTAATAGTTACTAGACTGGTCCATATAAAATAAAGTTTACCTTATCAAACTTAGTTTAAGCTTTATTCGACACAGTAGAATAATACTGTTGGTTTCCCAATCCTCAAGTATCCCAATTGTCAGAGTTACAAGCCTATTTTTAAATTTAATTTATACATATGTCTTTAATAAATCTTCAGGGTCTTTTCACTGTAACTAATCCGAAAACTAATTCATTTGTCACAAAGAGAGTTGCTTACATCTGTTGCTAATATAAGAACACGCTGAACGTATTGCAGATTTAGGAATTTGTAAGAAAATAAAGAATAAAATCATAACTGCATACAGTGCTTTTTTCAG
>JAGDQP010042985.1:0-16367 GCA_022664845.1 Lepisma saccharinum
TACTGAGTTTACTCACTACTCTTTGAAAACTGGTTAATTTTAAAGGTTTACTTCTAAGGCATTGCAGTAACCCTAGAAACGGGTTGCAAATATTATGCACGTAATTGTGGAATGGCTTATGTAGAATGAAACTGCAGAAAAATTTAACGTGTTTCTGTTGACAGATCGTATTAATTGCTCGTTGACTGATTTATGATTTTCGTTCTAATCGAGAACATCATTTCTCACGATGGAATCTACTATTAACATGGAACCACACTTGGGTCCGAACCCGGAGCAGAGTGCGAGTACACAGTACTCCTCAACATCTTGCATCCATGCTACGTACCAAATGTTAATAACTTTCATTACAGAGTTGATTAAACATTTGTAAAGCAACTTATGTTATTGTACATTAGACATTAACCATACAATTAAGCTGGTTTTGTCCTATTATAGCTATAAATAAAGACAATAAAATCAGAGTGGAAAACAAGAAACACTAACGTATCTTCTAACTAAATAAACTTCACTCCAGAGATAAGATATATTTAATACCCTGCTTCTTACTCAGCTATATCTTGCAGCGATTGTTAAGAGATAAGGACTCTGCCCTATTGTTTCCAATCAACTGATAGGAACTTAATGACTTCACTCGAATTGAGGAATTCTTGAAAACACTTTCGTTATAAGTCAGATACACTACAACCACATTTATCATTTGCACACTCATAACCAAACACGAAGTGATCAGAAGAGGACCTAGTATTATCGTTTAACTGAGGAAACTAGTTTTACGTGGTTCAACGGTTACGGTCACAGACTTGGGTATTGGGAGAGCACGGGGGTTCGAGCCCCCGCGCATCCCGAGATCATATCTCAACTAAAGCCTGGCCGCTATTCCTGGAAGAGTGAACGTCAAGGGACTTCATTCATTAGATATGCGCGGGGTTAAACCTTTGGTGTCTGTTCAGTCTATTAAATGCAATTTAAAAAAGTCCTGTCGCATCTCCACTGATGTGGACACTTATCTTTACGGTTCCGCTTACAAAAAATATTACTAAACTCTCCCTATTTCAAAAATCTACAAAACATGTCTATTTTACCAGTTAAGCTCGTGTCGTGTTAGTAGATGGATGAAAACATAATCCTAAGCTTCACATGGTGTGTTTGCAAAGTTCCAAATCAAGGAAAGAACCTTGGTCTGATAATTAACTGGAAAGACTGTATACGTACAATATAGTCCTTGTACTGAAATGCAGAATTTACATTATGTTACACAGAGTTAATGGATTTATGAATATAATCTTTAATGAACTACTTAATGTATAGTTGTGTTTAATATTTGACAGAATTAGCTGCACACCAAAAGGTAAGAAAATCTGCGAAGGACTGACTAGCTTTTGCATCTCCTAATTGCCCACAACTGTATAATACTAAAACTCTTTTGTCCTCTCTTGTTAATGTTTTCAAATGGCACAACAAGTGACCTCAATAGTTTGATATGTTGTCAGAACATATTTCTAAAAACATACTACTAGTAGATATCTACGAAGTTGGCGTAGATTCAAACCCAAGTCCCACGACTCACTGTTTTAATGATTTTCCTTAGTACACACAATCCAGGCACTAAGCACTTTTTTATCTTCACCTTCTCGAGAATTTGTACTTGTTAAGGAACATATTTATTACGTGAAACGGATTTAGGCCTTAGTACAGTTCAAAAATATAAACTGGTTTAATACACGGGATCAGTATTCCAATGAAGGGCTGGCCATAAAAATAAAGACATGGTTTGACGTATTAGGATACAATGTTTATATTGATGAATCAGCAACTACCGTAGTAATCCTCAGCAGACATGGAAATGTTATACGTACAATCTTCTTTCGTTGTCCTCTAAATGCCAGAGATATTCTTAACAGATTCTCGGTTTTGTCTCAATGGAAAACGAAATTTTCAAATTCATTCACATGATTATAGAATAAGCTCTGTATACTGAGAATAAAAAACTTAGTGTTTCGTTTCCAATTACTAAAGAAAATTTAATCAGAAGCGAACAATTATACTCTCCTGCAATCTAGCGAAACCAAAAGAAACTACAGCGATTTTAAACGTGCTTCAAGAAATAAACTGTTCGAAAAAAAAAAATATCGTAAACTTTAACATGGGCCATTTTTAGTAACTACAGACCTTGAGTGAAATGCAGTTTAAAACCCACAAACATTCATGCCCCACAAGGAATTCGAACCCGTAACCTCATGAACAGAGGAACAGCGCCCTACTCCACAAGGCTACAGAGGTTGGCATTTTTGTTTGAGTGGGAAGTCCATTCTATCAGGGACAAATTAACATTTGTAAGTTCTGGCATTTTTGTTTGAGTGGGAAGTCCATTCTATCAGTGATAAATTAACATTTGTAAGTTCTATAGCCCCCGGCATACTAGCACTTTAAGTCTCCCTGATCGGACTGTAATAATTATCGCGGAACCTCGTTACTTCTAACCTGTTACAAGGTATTAAGTAATATTCTGTTAACACGCCTAAGTGTATACGTAGATGAAATAATTGGAAAACACCAATGTGGATTTAGAAGAAATAGACCCACGTTGGACCAGATTTTTGCCTTGAGACAAATTTTGGAGAAGAAATGGGAAGGTTCATCAGCTATTCATTGATTTTAAGAAAGCATATGATTCTATCAAAAGGGAAAAGTTATACAGTATCCTGATACGATTTGGAATTACGAAAAAATTAGTTCAACTAGTGAAGATGTGACTCAACGACCCCACAAGCAGAGTATGGATAGGTAATAAAATGTCAGATAGTTTCAAGATTTGCAACGGATTGAAACAAGGCGATGCCTTGTCATCACTACTGTTTAACTTCGCGTTAGAATATGCGATTTTAAAAATTAAAGGGGACAAAAAGGGACTATCATTGAATGGTTTGAATCAACTGTTCGTATACGCGGATGATGTAGATTCAATAGGGGACGATATAGATGCACTACAAAGCAACACCGATGCCTTAGCAGAAGCGTGCGATAAGATAGGTCTACAGGTAAACATAGATAAAACAAAATACATGGTAACAAGCCGAAACACAGGGAATGAAGGAAATAAAAACATAAGAATTAGGGATGAGGTCATAGAGAAAGTAAACAAATATAAATACTTGGGAGCATACGTAGCAAGCAAAAATGAAGTCACGGAAGAAATAAAAAAGTCGCTTAGTATCGGGGAACGCATGTTTCTATTCAGTCAAAAAAAACTTCTAACATCGCGATTAATATCAAGTAAATTGAAATTAAAAATATACGTAACTGTTATTCTGCCGGTAATACTTTATGACTGCGAAACTTGGAGTACGACCCTAGCAGATTAACATAAATTACGTGCATTTGAAAATAAGGTTTTGAGAAAGATATACGGGCCGAAACGCGACGAGATGACTGTAGAGTGGAGGAGACTGCATAAAGAAGAACTCCACGGACTGCACGATTCACCAGATTTTGTAAAACAATAATGAAATCGCGACGACTAAGGTGGGCAGGCCATGTAGCTCGGATGGGGAAAAAACGAAGATTATATTCTATCCTGGTTGGAAGGCCGGATGGAAGGAGGTCATTGGGAAGACCGAGACGTCGTTGGGAGGACAATATTAGAAGAGATCTTCGAGAAATAGGTGTTCGTGATGGAAACTGGCTTGATATTACCCAGGATAGAATCCAATGGCGAACGTTTGTTACTACGGCGATGAACTTGCGAGTTCGATAAGCCATAGAGTTAGTTAGTTAATTCTACAGTGCATTTCACTCGCTGAGGAACTTCGACATTTGGGTTCTAGACATAATATAGGGCCTACAAGGTAGGCAAACGTAATCTTGGTAATGCAAACCTTGATAAATGTTTAAAGTGTGGTATCGCAACACAATAAATACTGGAAGTAGCAGTCTCTTTTCTGAAGGCACCTGACAATCTGGCGTTCCATGTTCGCGAACATTTCAATAAGCCCGATATGGCTGACGTCGTCAACTGTAGCCGTGATGTTCTCTTTCAGTTACTGGACTGTGCGTTGTTTGTGATGCCAGTAAGTGGAAGTTTACGGGGCTGAAATGTTGGTGGACATAGCGTTTTGCAGTTAATTAGATCTTCAACGAAGGCTGGTTACAACTGCCATAGATATATAGACGCATTCGTGGTAAAGAAAACATACTGTAACCAGTGGTCGAATTGGCACATATTAAATAGGGAAATGCCATGATTAGGGCATTCGAACCCATTTTTGATGCTAGCTCTGCGTCCCCACATGTGTTGTTTGTTCTACCATTAAAGCTAACCAACATAGACCATAATATGAACTTAAAAGTTACACATTATGTATAAATTTATGTACCGAATTTCAAGTCTACATTTAAAGTAGCACACTGCTTTAGTTTATATTAGACGCTAGTAAATTTAATAATGACATCAAAGTTTTATTTCTAACGTTATAAAATTTCTCCCCCAATATGCAGAAATTTAAAATAGAGTATATTTCAACAGTGCAAAATGTTAAAACTTCCGGAATACAAGCAAATGGTTAAAATGATGATGAAGATAATCTCAGTGGACAATTTATTTAGTTTCACCAAACTAGATGGATGGTTAATTTCCTTGCTTTGAACTCGGGGGATTACCCCTCCCCCTCTCATTTAGATCACTGACTGTAACTTATGTCATCCAGATGAAGTTCACGTTGAACTAAGAAAATGTGGAGCACCCACGAGCCGAAACAGTACATCAGCGCTATAACTGACATCACCCACTATCAGTTGATTGAAACGTTCTCCAATATAAAGCGCTAGGTTCCCAGGTGTTTTCAGGATGAAACCTGCCTGCCTTGTACATAATGTTTGTATTGGACGATAACTAAGTGCTTAATACGAATGAAATACCTTTTAATATTAGTACCACACAATACCTGCAAACGTCTTAACCCAACCTCGTTAAGGTTAACCGTAACAATAGGTACAACTTAGAAATGCAACGGCTGCACCATCCCAACATTCGCTTGGGGAAACTAGGGAGAATCTCAATAAGAAAAGCTGGCAGAAAGACACGAATTCGAATCTTTGTCTTCCCTTCAATACGAAGTTCACCACAGGTGCCGAGCATTATACCATACTTAACGGTATATATCATCTGATCAAATTTCAAAGCTTCTTGAGTCCTCTACCGAAAACATGAAGAAAAAAAAAAAAAAAACCAACAACAACCCATTCACTCCCGTTGTCCAACTGCATAATCCTCTCCTACACGCAAACTTCAGTTGCAAGCTGAACATTATATAAGTAATGTTAAACTTCGCGCACAGGAAGTTTACAAGATATGCTGTTTCTATTTCGTCGATTTGACTATATTTGTGGGATGGAGCAGGTACAGGAGTGAAAAGATATTGGCCAGGGTCTTACTTAATACACTATCCCGGCATTTGTGTGGTGAAACTGAGAAGCATTGGAAAACCTCAGTCGGGATGGTAAGTCACGGGGTTCAAACCCACGTACCTACCCATTGAATATCTAAAATCCACGCTATTACCGCCTGGATTTTTTGTATTGTCGTATGATACTATTTGAGACTGGATTCTAAATGTAATATACTTCTACTTATAAATGACAACGCACAGAACTTATTGTCAGTTCTGAGCTACATAATATTATCGATAAACCAAAAGAGAGAAGTAGTGCACTTAATCAACGGTGCCATCTCACTCTCACACAATATCACACCACCCACTGTACAAAAATCAGCAAATATAAAGTTCTAGCAGATGAACTTGAAATTGTGGAAGGTAAATTTGGTCGTTAACATCCATCCCTTTAATTTCTACCACAGACATAGTACTAGAATTAACGAAGCATCAATTACTAGGAACAAGAGTAAAACAAAAAGTGACCATGCCAAAAAATTGCAGTTATGTGGTCTGAAAATTCTTGACTGAACTTTACAATGTCTGTTCGCTCTGTCCTGTGAGAAGCAAACAAAATATAATAATAATGAGCATGGTGGAGCTATAGTGATTTCTGGTTTCGTAACTATTCCGAACAGATTTGTCAGGCCTGCATTTCTTCAGAACCAAGAGGAAAATGTTGTGATGGTATCTCAAATAGGATCTGAGCGCTTACTTTATTCCTTTCCTTGGGCCAGTAGTTATGATTAGAGACGGACATACCCCCCAAATGCAAAAGAGCACTGAAAATAATTATTATACTGCTCAAGGGTACAATATCACCTTCCATTAGACGATGCAGGGTCGTCAGTCTTGCCTGAAAGTTCTACTTTTCTTAACTATACTAGGTAAATAATTGCCACAACCCTGTTTTGGTGCTGATTGCCACACACCTGAGATAAGCAGCTTTGGATTGCCAGACATCCACAATTTTACGATGTTTCTCGTCCATGCAAAAAAAAAAAAAAAAAAAAAAAAGTAACAATAATAAAGGTGTCCCTCGAACTCAAAGCGTTTCACAAGTCACACAATGCTAAGAAACGATAACAGAATTTAGAAAAAAAAAAAAAGTGTGAGAAACTAATTTACGAATCTCAAAACACAAAAGCTGACATGATATAAGGTTACTCCTACTACGTTCAATCTTATGATGAAAAATTTTCAATGACCTGCAATACGAATAATGAGGTTTTGCAAGTAATGTATCGATAACTGCAATGTTTTAGAAAAAAAAAGAAAAGAGAGAGAGAGAGCGTTACCGTGTTCAAGTTTAAACTCATTATTAAAAGCGAAGTAAACTACTATCAGGATTTTCAGAGATTGGGTAAGAATGCTCTGTCGGTGGTGCAGTATAAATTTATCATAACAATGCCTTAGTTTAACTGGTCTATCGATTATCAATATAGCTTAGTATATAATTCAATTGAGTTTTGCCACATTATGCATAATTCTTTTCTTTTTTTTTTTTTTTAAATCAGGAAGATCTGATGGAGGAATATTCATGTTCAACTTGTACACAAAACTTTGTTCCAAATTATTTGGTTAACATATTGATACAGGATTAGGGAAATGTGAACTGATACATTGTTATAAGATACGGTACTGTTTCGTGTAAATTCTTTTGAAGTTTATCTTAGCTACCAATAACATACTAGCAGTTAATTTAATGGTTTCTTTGATTTTCGAAATTTTTTCATGTTGTTTCTCCAGAGACTAGTAATTAAATGTGTTTTCGTAGAAGAGAGACAAAACAAACAATTATCTACGCATTAAAGTAGAAATCCTTATTTTAAAAAAACTTTTTTTAAAGCCATTATATTCCCGACGCCCTGCATCTCTACTTTACCCGTACTGTTTAATTTAGAAGGATGATAATAGATATGACTTACGAATCATTTGCTGTGAGTCAGTCTTATCACAAGTAAACAAGTGACAATTGCTAACGAGTCAAAGGTGGTTATAATCCCAAGAGTTGGATAATGCGCTGAGAAATATGACTCACTGTTCTCTACATAAAAGTCCACAACAGAACTAAAATGCTCTGGTAACATTATTTCCGGCTTCTTAATAGTGCCTATAAGTAAACCTTCATGGAAACAAGGTAGTAACTGCGTTAAACAATTACTACTTAAACGTTAATTCTGCTTACACGAAGACCCTCTGCAATGTTGAAAATACACAAAATTTTATCATGCACTGACTGGGTATGAAATACGGATCTCCAGTTTGTTAAGCAAACCTAGCTAATAGCGGTAACTTTCGGTATAGTTATAATAATAATAAAAAAAAAGGATTAAAAGGAGGGCATTGAAAATACTCAAACATGTAAGAATTATTAAATTTAAGAAACGCCTACAAAAATAGCTACTTAACGATCACTTGTAAACCTCACTCACTACTACAAATTTTAATCAACCGTCACTGGAAGTTCGGTTTGAATACATGAAAAGTCAAACAGCACCTTCAGGAAAGGACATCTGGTACAGTCCTCCTCCGTTATAAAAATCTTGTAGTTCGCGTTCGACAAATAGTCTTATTTCAGTTTGGACCTTAAGATGCCGAAGAAATTCGTTATTGTCAAACGATGCTTCATACTTTTGTCACCTGCACTTTGCTGTTTAGATGTTCTGTACGAAATCTTGTTCAACCTAACAACGTTTCTTTCTCCTCTTCAGTCAATTAGTAATTTACTCGAAAACACACAGCACATCGAGGAAGAAGATTGGAGAAAATGCTGTTACATGGAGATTCTTTTTCAAAACATTAATAGCACCCGAAATAAGAAATGCTTTTAATCCCCACGTTACATTTACAGAAAAAGAAAGCCATAACCCTAAGCAGTGCACTCTCCAGAGAGAATACGCTTTCGATTTGAAAAATACTAAAATAATGCCTACATTACTTAACAGCAGCAAATATGCCAATGACAACCATGAACAAAATGCCGGTAATTTTCGCATCTCCTCAGAATTCTCATATTAGTATTTCAAGGAAACATCCGAAAAGTTCTACGATCAGCGCGGGGCAGCTATGCGGATTTAATCCAGCCATCATGACTATAGTTCTCCTTATTTACAAAGCCTGATTTTTCACCTAGAATAAGACATTAGTGACAGTCTACAGATGTCTATTCAGCCCATCAACGTACTATAATTAGTATAAAATGGTGGTGTAAATAGAAATTTCACGTCCTATAAACACTGGCTGTAACACGTACCGACCGAACAGGACACATTCAAATGTAATAGCCGTAGCAGCAATTCATTCGTCCAACATAAGGGTCATCCCAGAACACGTAATATTTCCAAAGAGTGTGGAAGTGTTAAAACGCAGCTTCGAGTCATGAAAGTGTGAAAGAACGTTAAGTCCAAGAGACTATCTAGTTATATTCGCGCTCACACGGTGAGAGTGTAAAGGACACTGTTGTGATGTGCATCGCGTGTAATAGAAATATATATATATATCAACTGACCTTTCCTAAATCGTCTTTGGTTCCTCGACTTACTGTCCGTGATTGATTTCTGCACCAAATAATAACATGAAGTGACCGCATTTTTATTCCTCCGCCTGCCGCCATATTTGCCTGTGGTGAACAACTCGAGTACGTATTTAACGAATCACACGTGAGTTTTCGTGAACACTTTATCGGCTGTCGCTATGTGTGCATAGAAATATGTCTAGTAATTATTTAAAAGGAAATGGCTGGTACAGAATATATATTCGGCTAAGTAGCTGACGGAAGCTGTGATAGGTGGATCAAAATTCCGTATCGGGGGCCCCTATAAATTTGTTTTGAACTTTTTTCTTTTCTTCATCATTTTCTTGGTTAGGTTAGTTTATGTTAAGCTTAATGTAGGTTAGGCTTCATATATGGAACTAGAACCATTTCTTCAAATTCCCTGATAACACTTACCAGCAAAACAAAAATGGAATTTGATATATTAAGTACAAGGAAAAAAAAATATGCACTGTTCTATCAGACTGAATAACTATAATCAGTGTACCAGTGTCAAGTACACTTTCAGCTATACTTTACGTAACCCACTGAATGGGGGTATTAAAGCACCTTTATATCCTGTACAAGCAAAACGACTTTCACATATCCTTCGTGAAAAGTATTATGGCAACGACGGTTCTAAATCAATGGCCCGCATATCCTTATAAACAGTCAAATTATTTGTATTTACTTTCGAATTGTAACTAAAGATCAGATTAGTTCATGCTAATTATAAAACAGAAATGTGGTTTTTCCAACGTTAGTATTTTGAATTCGCCAACGCGGACGTTTTTTTAGAACGGTGCCACTATGAACCGATAAATTAATACCTGATACATGGTGTACGGAGTACTTTCCTAGTAAAAGTTTCTTCTGGAGTGCCTCTCTTACAGAATACGGACATTTTTTAATTTCGTTTTACGAGTCCCACTGACTAGATTACCCGAAAGCCTCAAATACAGTATGTTTACATTACCAATTTGCCATTAGTGGGAACATTTTCAGATTTTCTTAATTAGTTCAAAGGATTGTAGATGCAAAGGCCTGTTTATGACTGAAAAACTACACGGGTCCTCTCGCTTTAGAACTAAAAGTCAATATCGGGAAAAATGTCACCGACAAATGTGAGGTCCTAGCTTATTAAAATAACGGTTGGTCAGTAGAATATAAAATATTTGAAAATGTTTTACTGTGTTCCAATCCACTCTGTAATTCACGTAATTTAAAAAATATGTAAAACAATGATTACGGTATAAACCGTTGTTTTACGGAATTGTCACGTTAACTTTTTTGGTATACCACTACTAATATTTCACTCATTACGGATTCAATTTTTAACTTGTCTCAGTCAGATATGCCTTTGCTCCAAAATCTGTGTTATCTACTTACTATTTCAATTACCCTACCTGCAATTCCGCTCTCTCCACTTCCCACTGTGACCTCTCCATCTCAAACCTTGCCCATTCATGTTGAATGAAGTGTAGTATTCCAGGAATGGAATACTGTGTTCTTTGGTTCCCTTCATCAGTTTGTTTGTTTCCAACATTAATTCCACTACTTGTAGGGCCCAGCTGTCCGTTTAGATTTTGAGATGGAGAGCTTTCTTCCATAGTCGGGCCACCACAATCGTAACTAGTAGGAATCTTCATGACAACATGGTCGCCATTTACAACTTCTCTACTTCCAATTCAACAGAAGTCAAACACTATCACTCACACAACACAAAGAACAAAAATGTCCGACAGCACAGTGTTTATTATTATGATAAAGTTTTATAACAACATTTTCCCAGCTGGCTAAATGTAATCATGTTAAAAAGAAACTATTATAAAACAACTACACTGTCCAATGCCCACGGCTTTAGCCTAGGCCAACTACGTAAGCCTGGTCGTGCTGAAATCCAGACAGACCTGCCCTTCGTATTTGCAAATTACTAGAGCCATCTATTGATAAGTAATGCAACTATCTATGGCCATTGCCACATTATACTGGCGACAACGGGGATAGGAGCGAAATAATTTAATAAGGACGAAATATGCATAAATTACAGTTAATGTACTTTTAAACTGCAGAGATGTACCAATGGAGATTTTTTATCCAGTGCTGATGATTTAATAAATAGTTTTATCGTTTTCTTACTTATATTTTCTTTTTCAACTTACTTTCATTTTACCAAGAACATTGTTAGATCTCTTCACAATTCAGTATTGCCGTGATTTCAATATGTTGTAACAGTCAAAATGTTTTTTTTTTTTCTAAATTGACTTGACGGACGGTTCTTTTAAATATTTACTTTGAGAAGTAAATCTGTTGTGTATTTATTAGTTATTCAGGTTGATGAGAAAAAACAATGCACAGTGGAAGTGTTAAATACCGCATATTAAGAGTTTCCTTTTTCATTTCGGACCACTTTCAACAACTAAACAAGTCATACTTAATAGAAAATATGTTTTGATCCCCATAACTCCTTAATTAAATATAATGTTAAAAATAAATTTGTTTGATCTGTATGAATGCATAAGTGGCTTAACCATCAAATTTCATAATGACAGTTATAGTGTCGTACTTCGTAATTATAACTTCAAAGCTTAATAGTGTGGTGTAAAGAAAATAAGGTATGAGATTTGTTGAGTGGGGGTTATATTAATCATGTTAAAGATCTAATGAATTTATATAATCTTTCGAGACAAAATGGCGACCATGCCATATCTTCAGGAAACAATGAATATTGAATCAAGGCATTCTAGGACATATCGTCACTTTATAACCAGGAGGTATGGCATTACAAGGCTGCAAACTTGTTCTAATCTTGCAGGAACTTTGCTAGCTAACAAGTGACAAATTTGCTACAAACTTTGCACGGCAAACTTGCTACAAACCTTTCACTTCAAACTTGCTAGAATTATAAAAAAAAAACTTTGATAGACCAATAGCCCATGGGGAGGAAAGCTTTATGGGAGAAAGATGTACCTTATTTTTTGTTTACTGGTTTCGTCGGTGACATACTTGAGGAGCCACCGTCGCGCTTAAGCCTCATCGATAGTCATTTGTCTAGTCTTTTAATACTGCCGTTAAGAAAAAAAATCAAGGCGCCTCTCAGCTATTGCTGATTAAATAACAAGTGTAGTTTTCAACGAATCCGCAGTTATTTGGAGTTACACATTCAATAGTGACTCGAAATAGCATCGTACGTAATTTAGAATGAAATCTGAAGTTATATTTCGTCAGTGAAGAAGTGTTGTGATGGTTGTTGGCGATGGAATGGATGGTGACGACTGACTGACTCTTTTACTCGTACATATCGAAACTATTATTAATTCTTTTATCAAATACTATGTAATATACCTGATGGAAATAGTTAGGAAGGTACACTGATAAGAGTAGCAAAGCAGTGTGTTTTTCTTACGATATGTTAAATAGAGTGACCACGCCAGTAATGGATCAGACAGGCGCCTGTGCTTGACCTATTAGGGAAACAAACTGTAATAGTAGTGTAAGGAGTAAAGGGTATATAATCTTTGATATAGCCTGTGGCGGAAAAAGATTTATATTGTATGCTGTGAGGTCCGAACCCAGAAGCTTCAGATTTGTTTGTTATCCACCACTCTAACCACTACTCCACGGTTCTTCCTCTGAATGAAGTAAACTTTACTAGTCATTTTGTGTAAAGAAGACAGTTTCTGAAATAAAGACATGCATGTAGCTGTTAGAAAGCGGGCTTTCTAACTATTTTATTTAAAAGTCGAATTATTAATTATTGTAACTAATTTATACATGTTTATACTAACTATTCATTTGTGATAATAAATTGTAACGATATTAATGTAAGAGTTAAAATATATCTAACCCGGTCGGGGAAAATATTGGTGCTTGTGATTAATGATGTATATATTATGTACTCGTTAAGTGTTTGCCTATATTATGAATATTTGAATGCATATTTTATTTTGAGAGATTTTTCAGCATAGCCAGTGAAGAAACAGCCTCTTCTGAAAAGCAGTAGGCAAAGTAGGCCACTACTGTAAAACTTATTGTTGAGTTGTATTTTTTTCTGTGTTAAAAAATAGCGGTAGGTCATAGCTTCCTCTCCCATGACTTTGCCGTTGAGGGAATCCAAGGGGCTGATTTTCCGAGCTGAACTTGTAGGAAGGAAGGAGGATGTTGGCCGAGATATAAAAGCATATATCTCAAGGGGCGGTGATCCGAATTTTTTATTCTTGCGTGAACTGCAGAAAAGGGCGTAACTATCATTACCATCGTCGAGCAATGGTCTAGCTAGAGACCAGCGATGCAGAAAGGAGGCAAAGGCAGCTGCACATAAGAGTAGAATAAGATTTTGGAGTGGGAGTTTATCTGATCAAATCCCGAAATGTATTACAATATCTGTCGTATTAAAATGTTGCCTATATTTAAGACATAATATTTTCAAACTCGGGGATGATTGGAACAGCTTAATTTGAATTCAGTTTGTTTTCCGAAATCGCTGAGAGTAAAGAAACTTATTCTTGGTGAATTGAGACTAGGAGGTAGCTAAACCGATTTAGATGAAATATGACTATTAAGGTAGGGGCACTTTCACGACTATTACCATCAGGAAAGTGCAATTTCAAACTCTAGTAAAGATAATACCAAGTGACCTATAAAGATTGTTGCGCAGACTTCTATTACCGAAGATCTGTGCAGGAATAATTTTGAACATCTCCAATTGGCCCAAATGGAAAATGCAAAGATTAATTAAACTATGAAATTATTGGGATGATTATATTTGATTTCTAAAGTAACTTGTTAAGGGGACGGGGCACCATCCTGGTCTATTGCCGACTGGGGGATGTGAATTGTTTTTTGACTCTTGACAACCCCAGACTGCCAATTTTAAGTTAGCGCAGAAAATCGATTGCAGACTTTCTGTGGGTAAGGAGAAATTTGTATTATCAATCCCACTGTTCCCAGAGAGAATTAACCGAGACTTTTAACGAATCTGTTTTATGCTTAGGTAGACTAGCTTTGAGAAGTGATGACTGACATTGCATGCACAGTTCACAGCCTGCGCGCACCAAGACTTCAGTAGGCCCAGGTTTGTAGTATATCCAGGGCGACCACCAAATTGGTGTAGGCAGCCTGCGAGAGAGGTGAGAATAAATTCCTTTAGGTTCCCAGAGACTATTGTCGTATTTGGTTTTCGGGCACTTGAAAAACTATTGCCGTTTATCAAACTTGCCAGACACCTATTGTCGGTATCTGGATAGACGTTTGAACTTGGTGTGACTATTGCCGTCGCACTGGGTCGGGGGCACGAGTTGACTGGAATTTGGGTGATGCAAAGAAAATTAGAGGATCACTGAAAGAGTCGAGATTATTACTTGAAGGCACTGCGAGGAGAAGAATCAAATTAAAATAAACATATTATACTGATAAAAATTGCTTGGCGGGATTGCATACACACATAATTGTTAGGGAAGCTCTACAAACCTACTGGGACAACTTTAAACATAGTTGTATTTTTGATCAGCTGGTACCTGATTACTATCATCGGAAATAATTGCTAGAAACATTGAGGAAACACACTGATTGCTCCTGCGTTGATCCAGGGGTGGAGAGAGTTATTCTCGAGAAGGCTGTTTCGTCGGAAACGACATCCTTTAAAAGCTTAATGTTAAAATCTCCCGAAGGGTTCAGTCAGATTATTGAGCTCCAGAACCGGTGTGTGTACTATTTGTGAACCATAACCATAACATAATTGATAATTAGCCTTTAATTCGAAACTGGGAAATTATTGATTCTGTTAAAGCTATGAAGAAGGCTGATTCATAGATTTTTCACAAGCGAGTCATCTCAGGAGAACCATAGTGATTTGTATTTTACTATTCCGGTCGATGCTATTTCTCAAACTGGCTAGCAATTTCCCTGATAGCACGCTATTTATTCCAAGCTTGGACTAGCCTTGTTTTTTTTCGTACAGTGATAAACCAACAGTGATTTTTCCTGTTCGTTTACAAACAGGAAAGCCGGGATTTTTAAAAAAACTTCTATTTGCTCGTACTTATATATATATTTGGTATCCTTTCTTCTTTTTTGTATTTATCAACGTTTTACACAATTTTCAAAATTGTGCGCAATTCCCGAAAATAAGTTAAACAATTCAAGTTAGATATTATTCTTTTCTTTCATTGTACGCAATACAAAGACCTAAAACGCAATTTCATCTACCCGAAGAAGACAGACATACCTCTAACCTCTCATGAAGACTACAAACCTTCTGTTAAAGGTGGAACAAATGGACGGATGTATGGAGAGGCAGAACGACGACAATAGTAGAGGCTTGTGTATTTATTCTCAAAATACTTTATTAGAGGAAAATGTCTTGTGTTACCGACACCGATTGACATGCTGCACACAAATTGGCGGCAACCTGAAAAATTGTAATTTCTTCTAAGGAAGATGGGGATAATTGGATAAAAGCTAAATATTTTAATATAATATAGTGAGAATAATAAATATTTGCTTTCTTTCCCTATAAATAAATAAGTTGTTGTTTTTCTATGGTCCTGACAATTGGATGTTTATTTTCGATTTATCATAACATCAATACCAGTGTCTTAATATAACATTAATATAACACCTTGAGCAATGTTAAAGATTCAATTCAGTTGAAGAGTAGAGCAAATGGAGATCTCTATTAAAAATACCTGTATTTTGAAATTTGTGATTGAATAAATGCCATTTTAAAAGGGTAGGAATAAAAGAACAAAAGTCAGGTCTTGAATTCGCGAGACCAATGCGAGAAGTATCGCGCTTTACGAAACCTAACCTAACATATTGTGCGAAACTCGAGATGGGAACATAAGTCTGCGAGACGAAACCAGTTTTTAAAACTGCGAGACAAGACGAGACCAGTTTTTTTAAAACTGCGAGACAAGACGAGACCACTTTTACTGCTCGTCTCGCGTCCATTCCTAATTAGGTAGCACTGTATAAGTTTAGCTCTTCGGTTTGGGTTCTTTTCTTAGTGAAGCACAGTAGGTTAGATACTGAAATATATTACAATGCTAGACAAGCTGTTTTCACGCTTGTAAAAAGCTTGACATAGCAATATTGTTTCATGCTTATGAAAAGGTTGATATGGCACGTTTACAGGAAACATTTCAAGTACCAACTAGTAAACATGATTCAATCTTGATTTAAGCTTATAGCCTGGCCATGACCAGTCGTGGGGAAGTTACTTGTAAAGATGTAACGCTTTACTTTCCCCAGAAAAGTAATTGTTACCTTACTTCGAAAGTAACGCGTTACTTTTAGGTTCGAAACTTTGAATATGTAAGAAAACACATATTCTTATTATTTCATTTTCCGTACTACTACTACTACTACTACTACTACTACTACTACTACTACTACTACTA
>JAGDQP010042986.1:0-16366 GCA_022664845.1 Lepisma saccharinum
ATGTCTAGTCATCATGCCAAATTACATGCTTTTATGAAAAAGTGCAAAATTTGTAATCTAATTGGCCCACTATAACAAAAATATTTGAATTAATGGCCGCCATCTTGAATTTCGATGGTTTATGGGTATATTTAAAACTAGTTACAGTGTTCAGAGGATGCCAAATTTGTGTTCGATACCTTACAACATATTTAAAATCTGAAAATTTCTCAAATGATGATAAACAACATACATAAACCACATACCGCAGTGTTGCACACTATGGGTGAAATATCTTAGGAAAATACGTAGTTTGTATAATATCGAGAAAAAATTTCTCTCTTATACACAGTTTGCAACACCGAGGTGTATGCTTTACATATGTTGTTTCTTACCACTAGGAGATGCCAAATGCCCAATAAAACGACGTAGTACCATTTGAAAATTTTTGATGTTATACTAGGTTGGCAGCACTGACAATTCGGTGACATAGCGTTTTCACTTCTGATATGCCCCATGTTGTTAGAAACAAATTTCAGCAAGCGAAATTTTCATTCAGTGTATCGTTTCTGATTTATTGAGAATTATTCGATATCTTCCCATTATAAGGCGTCGACTCTGGGCTCCAAGCTGGAAACGCTGACCCATGTTTATAGGAACAATTATCCTTATTTTTGTGTGAGAAATCATCTCCCAAAGTTTCTCGCATATATGACTGGGACACCCTGTATAATTAAAATAAAATTTGTGGCCAAGAAGACTTTTGTGCTTTCGTTCTTTTACTGAAGCAAACCAGCATGCACACAGGTTTCGCTACATTGCTCGCGTGGGCAAGAAAGCGTATTGTACACTCTTACTTAAAAAAGGTTCGCAAGTGTTTATTTGACAGTTTTTTAAAAATAACTGGTTTCTCCTTGAATACAGACCTTCGTTAGAAATCTCTCCGTGTGAAGGCTGTACAAATGAATACATGCTGAATTTTTTTCACAAAAGGATTAATATATAAATAGAACTGAATAGCAATATAAAAAACGTCGAAAAAATTCTAACGTAAATCGAAAAATAATAGAATAGACAACATAGGGAAATTCAGAAGAAAATACTTAATAACATTTTTATTTCTAAATAAAGCAAGCCCTTATTAAAATATACTAGAGAGGAAAATATGATTTTGATTCCGACCTAAATGACTGCCTTAGAAGAGTTTTCTCATATTACTAAAAATAAAAGTGTGGGGCGTAAATATTGAAGTGTAACAACATTAAAAGGCAAGACAAATCATTCAGGTCGCCAATTAGTTTTTGCATATTCAATATTTACGCCCCATGCTTTTTTAAAAATCTTTCTAGTCTTATGAGGGAAATCTTGTACTGCAGTCGTTTCGACCGGTAACATTTTTTTCTTTTTTATAAGATAAAATGAATTTTATGGACGGTAACAGCACTATGGCTTACGCCCGCCCCGATTTTTTCCTTTTTATTATATTTTAATAAAAGCAATTTAAAAAATACATTAAATTGTTTTATATGCTTTTTATTTTAGTCTTCCAGAATATTAATCTTTATTAGGTACTATAAGAAATTATTATAATCTTGTTTTCAGTCTATAATATCTCGTTCTTTCCATTTCGGTATAGCGTTGTTATTTCATATTAACTTAGAGCAGTCTAATTCAATCCTCAGTTGGAAGAAGAAAATAAACGCCCAAAATGCGAACGTCGTGTTTTAGCGTCAAACATTGTTTATATAATAGATACAGAACGTCAGTTCAAAATAAGAAATTATTTATACAATACACAATTTAGTTCTTCCAGCTGACATTGTGAATCTATTCATTGAGAAACTTTTGACGCTGAAAGCGACTTTAGTATTTTTTTGGCTTTTATTTCCTTCTTCCAACCCAGGCGCGTGGAAATCACGAAGAAACGGTGGAGGGAAGCTTATAATTATATAGGGACGATACAAGGATATCTCGATATACGATACCGATACTTATTTCTGACCTTCGATATTAGATACTCGATACTTTCTTCAACAGTGCTCTACAATGTAAATTATTCGCACGCAATTAAAAACAATATAAAAAAATATTTTCTATCCTATACACTTTTTGTATGGTTGTACAGTCACTTACAATAATAAATGGAGGTTGGAGTTACAAGAGATAGTAGCTTTTTCCTCCAGGAGAATTGTTTCACTGTACGCCTAATAGTTAGGCAACCAACATGACAGTACAGACATGCGCCAAAATATGGTATGCCAGGATATTCCTCCCTTTCCAGCAAGAAAGATGACTCGTTGAGCATCACTTAGAGAACCACGAGATAGATAGGCAGAAATTACATTCACGTTAAGTTCTAATAGCTAAGAATTAATGCAATGAAATGGAAAACAATAATATGGACATCAGGCACAATGCAACAAAACTTGTCTTGTTCAAACACACACACACACAGAGAGAGAGAGAGCATTGAAAAAGACTGGGAAAGAGCGAGAAAAGATGAGAAAAGAAGAAAAGAGGGAAAGAGAAAAAGCGGAAGACATGGAAATAAATGAAATTTTAACGCTTAAGGATACACAGTCTGCGTCTTTATCCCTGTCCCCTCTCTACATCTTGTTTGTTTCCCTCTTTATGGGATAAATCTCTTTCAGTAGCAATCACGAACATCATTTACAGCGCTTAATTTCTTGAAGAAAATATTGTGAAAACCAGGCTAGAAATCGAACCAAGAACATTGATGATGAGAGTCTCCCATGCTATGACCACTTAGCTACACAGACCATAACAAATGTGTTGTTAAATCAGCCATTAAACTCGATACTGCCAGCGAGTTACGCCGTATACCCTCTGATTAATCTTACACATTAGTGTATACCTTCTGCTAAGATGCGTATACACTTTCGTTTCGTTTATTTATTTATTTAATTTTCCTGTTGCGATGAGGTTACTACGGTCAAATACTTTTAGTTCCACTTGATCGGGAAAAAATGTTGAGAAGAGGAAAAGGATATAACTACAGGATGTGGGGCAGTATATTATTGCTATCTTTTCACTACAATAATACTTTTGTAGAAATGTGCACAATGTATACAGTCCATTTGAGCAGATATTTTGTGTGTAGGTCTTGAGTAATATGAGATTTGACTTATGTTTGCAAAAGCAAGGTAGAAGTTTGGCTTTTCGATATATGGAGTAACTCCCAGCATACTATACTGAATAGATTTATAAAGGGTGGAAGAAGTAAGACTTACGTATGTGTTGACTCCAGAAGCCAAGAGATGACGAACAGAAAGAAGTAGGAGCTAATCTTATATACATAACCCTAATAATAGATATATGACACAAAACTGTCATATTTTATGCAAAGACACCTTGGACCTTAACATATTTCGGGTTCTATCATACAAAGATTGCCTTGAACGTTTTTGTTCGTTAATGTCACTTGTACCCCTTGGTTTCGGAGTCGACAATTCGACATAAAGAATTGTAACTGAATTTGAACTGATATAAATACTTTGTAGTTGTGCAAAAGTCGCAACAATCTTGTTTCTCATTCCTCAATGCAACAAATTATGCATATAATTTCGTTGTTATTGTCTCCCTCGAATACAATTAAAGTATTTTGGTTCTCTCTAATTGATTTTGTAGAAATTAACTTATTCCTTTCCTTTATTTAATGGAAGCATGATCTCTGTTTAAAGATTCACAAATTTAGCATATACCCTGTGAAAATTCTGGGACTACAGCACTGCACGAGCGAATGACATTGCGTAGCATTTTCACGTAACAGATGTGTAGTGTAAATACAACTTCGAAATCTTAGTCGTGTAGGCTACCTAGGACCATGGCTTCCAGCGCCTCTCTTCCAACCTTCCGTCCTTCTCCCCTTTCCACTTTTACATTATGGCAAAGTACTCTCCTCCATCTTCTCGCCATTTAATAATAATAATAATGAGATAATCATTATTTAACTGCTATGTGGTTATTTACAAAATAAGTTCAATATTAATAATAAAAAAATAATGGCATTAAATACCTAGTCCTACAATGAGCACTTTTAATTAAATTACTATGAGCACCTTGTAGAAGACGTGTTAATTACACTGAAGAGGAAGGCAATACACATTATTTTATTCACAAAAATATTTTTTAAAGTAAATTAAACAATAAATATGAATAATAATGATAGAGAAAGTTAGTAATTATTATTGTCCATAAAACATAATTTTATTTACCTTGAAGATAAATTTCTCTACGTTGAATACGTGGGCCGGTCTTTGAATGTTAAACACAATATCCGCGAATTTATCTCCTGAAGATATAATAAGATCAAGTTAGGGAGAAAAATAAGGCTTGTATCTACTATCATAAAACACAGGTTAGGATATTTTTTTTATTTTTTAAGGTTTAGTCGTTTTTGGATCAGACGGGCAAAGTGTATGAGAGGATAGCGACTAGTGTCCTAGCTAAGGTATCGTATGCACGTTCGTCTGGTGAAACTGAAGGAAACTCTGGAAATCTTCAGTTTGGACGAATGCATGGTACCCACGCATTGCGGACCCCAAAACACAGATTAGGAAAAATACTTTAGTTTTCCTCATATAAAAAATCTAGCGTAAATTACGCCTTTATACGTATAGAGTGCTTCAGCACAAAGTACCTGTTGTCCACTGGAAGGGGTAGGTGTCTATAGATGACTGCCACACCATATATATATATTTTTTTTAATTTTAAGGCCATTAGGCAACTTTAGCATAGGCCAAATGGACGATGATGGGGGTGTGAATTGGTGGAATGAAGAAAGTGCTAGGAAACGGGAGAACCCCAAGAAAATACATTGTCCTACTAAACCTACACGTTATTTGTCCACCACAAAGTCCACATGACATGAACCGGGATCGAACCGCGTACCCAACCCAGCAAGCCAAATGCTGACCCCGACCAACTAGTAGTTGAGAAATAGTTGAGGGAAGGTGTTTGGTCGTTGGCTCATTTTCCAATTCTCCGTTAGTCCCCCGACTTGCCGGCATAGGGACGTAACCTTGTCCAGCACCTGCTCCCTGACGTCGGCACCAACTTTGCCGACCAAATGTCGCCTGGCATGTTGAAAACGCACTAGATGTACCATCGACTAAAAATGATTATTGGTATGTACAATAGGAATAAATAATAAATTCCTAATATAAACATTAATGTTTTTTTTTTTTACTATTTCTAATGGAAATTAACCTAAGTTTAAATTACCTGAAGTCAGTTGTACGAGGGGTTGCCGAGGTCAAATGTGATGGTGTCTAGCGCTCATCCTACATATCCCTTAATGATTTTTGCTATTTTTTCGTCTTGCGATTTCAAATTTTTCCTTGTAAAGAGCGCCCCTGTAAAATTTGCTCCCATTGGTCCGGGCCCAACTGGCTTATTGGTAAATCAGGCCCTGGGGATGAGGGGAAAATTATGGGAGTCTGCATGTGGGAACACGTATAATGCATAATATTATTTTATCACGTTATTTTCATATCAATAACATATACCTGTACAAATACCTTAATTCGCACACTGTGGCAACCTTAAAGAGTTTTTCTAGGGTTTGTCCTTAACAAACACCGGGATGATACCATCAACTTAAGCCCTGACTGCATTCTTCCAGTACCGACCCAGGAAGCCAAATGCCGATGAAGACGGCAAATGGTCGGGCCGGCGTCGAAGATAGGCAGAACCCAGACTAGTCGTCGGAAAATAGATGGGGTATGGTCGGCGTGCTGCCACAAGTGTCGTTTGGGTGGCCGGGTCATTTCCTGGCCGCCGTCGCTCTCTGACTTGGCATAGAGGCGAAACCCCAACCAAGTCCCAGTACTTGATGGTGGGAAAAATATGGGCCCTCGTCCGTTGCCTTAGGTTGGGAAAAGGCGGCTCGCCGCCCGTTTCCTGATGATCGAGAAAAGTGCTGACCCCGTCTATTCTTGATGGTCGGGAAATAAGCGAGTCCCCACCCACTTCCTGGTGTTCGGGAAGAGACTCAGCTGGAGTCGAGCTGATTTTACTTTTGTATCCATTTTGTATTTTCTAATTCACAATTATAAAATGAAATGTCGAGAATTAGAGATTTTAGGGATCGTCTTCCATTGGATAACGACTATAAATGTATTGTGTTTGTAGTAAAACATGAAATGAGGAAACGTGCTTTACATTGGTTAAAAACAAATGTGCCTAATGGGCTTTACGTTTATTTTTCATAACTGTTATAATACGGTAACAGCTATTCTAAAATTACAGTTAAAAATAACAGTTTATAATTTTTCCTTAGAATTGGGATTTATTGATTTGCACCTGTCAAGAAACATGATAAATGCATCATTTTAGGTTAAATTAACTTTCTGTAGCCTGTTATGTGTGCAGTAGTGCATGTCAAACAAATATATAACCTCCACGATTTAAATAATTTCGATGTTGTAATGTTCCCTCCCCACCAGATAGTGTAATTTCCGATAATTCGTAAAATAAGTTATAAATTACTGTTTCAAGCCTTAACAGTAGTGCATAACTCTTGCTTATATACGCCTTATGCACGTGTATAAGGTATGAAGAGAGGGGTCCACGGGCATAAAACAAGGGCGTAATTGTTTTATGCTGAATTAATATAATTTTAGGTGGTATAGTATTCTATGTAAACATCGCACCCAGGCTCCAACCGGAAGCCCTTGAACCTTTCCTTAAACCAACCAATTTCTATGTTGACTTAAGTGTAAATTCTAGTTGGTAGTGACTTTTATAGATATAATTACTTACTCTTTTCGCGTATAATTAGTACAAATATAATTGAAATAAACAGTTCAAATTCCTTCTGGTCAAATGAAAACAATTTTACAGCAGGCCTATAAATGAGAAAAACAATAGAAATGTGAATTACGTAATACAGTCGGCTCCCGATTTACCGGGGTGGCTTAACCGGTGCTCGCCCAAAAAACAAAAGATTTACAGATGCTTATCAGAATAATGGAAACACCTGTAGTTGGCAACACGTCAGATGTATGGGTTGGCAGTGGTGTCGTGGCGACCGCAGCGCCGGACTGCTGGTGGTGGTGTGTTAGGTCGGTCTCCATACTACGTCAGGCGTCGTGGAACAGGAGTGTGCAGTGGCTGCAGGAGACGGACGTAGTGTAAAATGGGAGACCTCTCAGAGTTTCAAAGAGGGCAAATTGTTGGGGCGCGGTTATGTGGAGTGAGTGTGACGGCAGTGGCTAGTGTGTTAGGTGTGTCGCCAGGGACAGTGTCGAAGGTGATGACGGCCTACACAACACACGGGAAAACCACATCGGGGAAGCGGAACAGTGGGCGGAAGAAAAGCATCAGTGACAGGGCACGCCGGCTATTAAAGCGCATTGTCACGCGGAACCGTCGTGCCACTGCGGCGCAAGTGACGGAGGAACTCAATCAGCACCTCCCCCAACCTGTTTCGACAATCACAGTCCGCCGCGAATTACATGACATGAACTTACGGGGTCGTGTTGCACGGGCCAAACCTCTCATCAGGGACCAGAACGCTTTAGCACGCCGCAAATGGTGCCGCGACCATGCAACTTGGACCGTTGAGGACTGGAAACGTGTGGTATGGTCGGATGAGTCACCATTCACCCTATTCCAAACCACGGGCCGTGTTTATGTGTGGAGAACGCCCAAAGAAGCGTATGATCTGCAGTGTCTCCGCCCAACTGTGAAACATGGCGGTGGCACGGTGATGCTGTGGGCCGCAATATCATGGTTTTCATTGGGTTCCTGTGGTCACACTTCGCGGACGCATCACTGCCAACGATTATGTCGCAATTTTAGGAGACCACTTGCATCCTATGGTCCGGATGTTGTTCCCGGACAATGACGCCATATTCCAGGATGATAATGCACCCATTCACACAGCTGGAGTTGTTGCAGCGTGGTTTGAGGAACATCGGGATGAAGTTCAACACCTCCCCTGGCCCGCCCAATCCCCAGATCTCAACATAATTGAACATCTGTGGTCCATCTTGGAAACACGACTCCGGCGACGATTTCCACCTCCATCCTCTCTCACAGAACTGGCCGATGCCCTGCACGAGGAATGGTGTAATATTCCACTTGCTACCATTCACGACCTCTATGCCCCCATCCCACGTCGCATCAAGGCTGTTCTGAAGGCGAAAGGTGGCCCGACACCATATTAATCTGGTAAGTTGCACTTTCGTTCAGGTGTTTCCATTATTCTGATAAGCATCTGTACATCTATAGCAAGAATTATCAGCAGGCTCGCTAGAGAGAGAGAGGGGGAGCAGCCATGGAATTTGACAATGAGATTTGAGTTAACAACAACTTTTCAAGTCTCGACTTTTTTTGTTTGTTTTGTGTACGTACAGTACATATTTCTTTTTCGTTTGTTGATACAGTTGATTTGAAACTTTAATAAAGCACAGTTCCTGAAAATACAGTACAAGTAAATTTCCATGTAGCATTTTTCTATGCATTATTTAGTGGTTATTTAGGTTTCTCGTTTTATTTTTCTGCCTTTGGATTAACCGTGATTTTGAGTTAACCGTGGATATCTTCCCCTCTATTATCCCGATAAAACGAGAGTCAACTGTAATTACTTCCATAAATAATTTTTACTTTTTGGTTTCGTAAATGCAGACGCACAAAATATTGTTCTTACATTAGTATACGGTATAATAAAACATTATCAAACTATTTTGACTATATGATATATATTATTTCGTAAATACAGATATGCAGCATATTGTTAACCCTTACATTGCATAAATGATGTAATAAAATGAACATGAGTAAACTATACATGGCACAGGGACTGAGCACTTTTTTCTTAAATGTGATGTTTGCTTTTGCATCGCATATCATAAAAAGAATCTAACATATTTTCGTGGAGTGTGTATTAAAAAGAAAAAGATATATAACTATGGTGCGAAATCCTGGAGGGAGAGATAGGAGGATTATTTCCCCCACTGCTATTAATTTTTCTTCCCCCCTAAAATCCGCCTGGAAGGTTAGCATGACAATAAAAAAAATAATAAAGTCATATTTATAGCTGTATCCAATACATCTATTTTAGTAAAGTTTATGATTGATAGAATGTCGTTTATAAAGGTGTACAGTTGATAAGAAATTTATGTGGTTTAATAGAGTAATATAGAAATCCCCTCCAAGTAGCATGCATAAGTTATCCAAAATAAATAGATGTAATGTAAATGTAAAGCTACCCCTGTGCGATACGCATGCGCCGTGAACGGCGGATGTTAATATTCGATCCATTACTGGATGAGGCCTCTCCCCGGAGGGTGGAGTTTGGTATGTCGCTCCCACACTGACCAGACGAGTTGGGATCCCCACTATATTTTATTCATAACATAACATACCAATGTGTCTGAAGCGTAAAGTTTATAATCAATATGTCTTACCTGTGATGATGTACGGCTGCGAAACTTGGACATTGAATGCGCAAACGACTCAAAGATTGAGAGCCACACAAAGAGCAATGGAGAGATGCATGCTAGGAATAACCAGAAGGGCAGGAAAATAAGTGAATGGATTCACGCACAAACAAAGGTAATCAAGACTGCGAAGGAGATGAAGTGGAAATGGGCCGGTCACATAGCTAGACGAACAGATGGAAGGTGGACGACAAATGTACTACATTGGATTCCTAGAGAAAAGAAACGACCGAGACGACGCCCAAATTCAAGATGGGTAGATGAAATCAAGAGTTTTTCAGAAGCTAAATGGATGAGGATAGCAGCAGACCAAGATATGTGGAAAGAGAAGGGGGAGGCCTTCATGCAGCAGTGGATAGAAAACGGCTGAATGTGATGATGATGATATAATAAGTGCTTCCCTTCACCGTTTCTTAGCGATTTCTCACCCTGCGTATAACGGGAAAATTTTCTACCCTGTTTCCGAGAATAGTGTAAAATGATTAAAATGCAAGAAGGAGCAAGGGGCTGTTATAAAGCACAATAGAAAGTAGAGTTCTTTAAAAACGAAGAAAGAAAGAAGACGCGTTGCTGAACACATCCACCTCACCTCACCTCTCCAAATCTCCAACACCAAAGTGTAAACTATCGGCCACTCCCGCCAATCTTCGGATTAGCTACCGTGTATTCTTATCGAAAAAGGGATAAAAATAACAAAAAGCACGTGAGAAATTAGCACGTAACTTTTCTTATCAGTTCAGTGCTAGAAACAAGAACCTTAGCTTGGCAGTCAAGAAAAGAAAAAATATCCGCTATAATATCTAAACTGTTAAAAATAAATGTTTTTTTTTTTAAAACAATAACAGTTATAACATTTTAGCAAATTAACTGTTATAAAATAACAAAAATGGTTGTTATTTGCCCATCTCTACTGTGTATGTGGGATCAGAAACTTATAATTTATCATTATTACTAGCTGTTGCTCGCAGCTTCACTCGAAAGCCGTCTTTGAGTATCGGCCTGCATGGTGTAGTGGATAAAGCACTGGCCAGCTATTCCAACGGTACCATATTCGATTCCATCTCAGATCAGCAATTTTTTTCTCTTTTTAAAAATTAAGATGCCCTTGTTTTTCTTCTTTCCGAACATCAGTGAAATAGGTTAGTTAAAGCCAGATTAGCCATACATTTCAAGTTTCTAGCTTAAACAATGTGAACTGGGCGTTGATATGTCAGTCACCACTCACGACGTTTGTTTATATATAGAGAGAGTATTATTAATATTCCCGGGTTGGAGTTACTGGTCTCCCACCAGGCGCTTCCCCAGGTGGCGGATAGGGGAATGCCGACCAGATATGGTGGATACCGGAAATATCCGGGGCGGACCAAAACTAGTACTACTGCCTTGCAGTTAGTAGAGGGATCTACAAAGGTTAGGAAAATATAACCTCGAACAAAAATATGGTGAGGGGAAGCAGCATCACCATTACCACTCGGAGGCTGAAGATTAATGGCATCGGCAAGGCCCAGAGATGGACAGAGGACGACATCTTGAATGTCGACCTTTACTGCGAGGTCGTAGAACTGACAACTCTACACCGCTAAAACATGTCAAAAAATAGTAACAGATGGTTCATGGATTCTCCTGGAGTAAAATATTTCGGAGGTAAACTAGCCCATCATTCGGATCTCCGGGCGGAGACTGCTTCAGGGGGCACCAAGAACAGGATTAAGAAAGACCTTAGAAGAGGAACGTGGAACGTACGAACATTATACCAAACAGGCGCTCTTCAGGTGGTGGTACGCGAGACCGAGAAGTACGAGCTAGATATATTAGCGATACAAGAAGTTTGGTGGGAGGGTCAAGATAGCATCCCATGGGGCAAGTACACTTTCTACGACGGGGGAACACAGTCTCACGATTTCGGAAAAGGATTCCTAATTAAGAACAGTATTCCTCAGGCGGTTCAGAATATAGAGTTCGTAAACGAAAGACTGTCGTACGTTACGATACGTACTCGATGGGACAACAAGGTTTTATTAAACGTCTATGCTCCGACCGAGGTGGCTACTGATAACGACAAATATATATTCTACGATGAGCTAGACAGGCTATTTGACCGAATGCCGAAGTATAATTCGAAAATTGTGTTGTGTGATTTCAATGCAAAGGTAGGGAGGGAAGAAAAATGTAGACCTACTATAGGCAAATACAGTCTTCACGAGAAGACCAACAACAATGGAGAAAGACTGATAACTTTCGCGATTTCGAAAAACTTACTGGTAAAGAGCACGTACTTTCAACACAAAGACATACACAAATACACATTGGTATCTCCGGACGGCAAAACCCTCAACCAGATCGATCACGTATTAGTAGATAGACGAAGACACACCAACATAATGGACGTTAGGTCATACAGAGGAGCGGAAGGTGACACCGACCATCAATTAGTGATCACAAAGGTAAGGGAAAAGTAATGCATCGCGAACAGAGAAAGCAAGGGTTCAAAACAACTGAAATTCGAAGTTAAACGATTAAATAATCCGAGCTTAAAAGCAGATTAACAACTCGAACTCTCAAATAGGTTGGAAATAATAGCCGAATCAAGTAATAATAATGATATCAGACCCGTAGTCAGCCCGGTTACTTAGGGGGGCAATGATGAATACAGAGGGGGAAATGACGGGGAGGACGTCAAGGAACAACACAAAACTATTTATTTATTATTCACGAAATTTATAACAAGGTTGTAGCATTTTTTACAAAGAATATACTGACAAATATTACAGTACAAAATCCAAACTACCGAGTATCATCTTTAATGTATATTTTTCGTTAAGAAGATACTAGATGTGTTAAGTAGTACAGATAAATACAAACTATTAATGTATTTGAGGAAAATTCGGTAACACTGTATATTAAATTATTTGAGAATTACAGAACGCTTATCACAAGCAAGTTATTAGATACTTTTATCTGTAAAAATTGAAAAAAAAAAAAATCTGACATCAATGAAATAAGCAGACACTATTTTTAACATTCTTTATCCAACAATATTACAATAAAAGAAGTTTACGTGAGCACTTCGCAAACTCAGTGACCAGCTGGTCTCGCGGAATATCTTTATTATAAGCCAAGAGAACGAGGTCCGATTTTCTTTCCTGTACCATGGAGAGGCGATGGGGGCTAAGGAGAGCCGTTAGATGTGAAAAGGAATTTTCCACCGTGGACGTGGAAGACGGAATAATTAGAGCAGCTTCTGTATGCATTTTTAGACTCGGAAAAGCCTCACCCCAATTCGTCCTGCGAGGTGCTCCAGAGATGTCGTATCGCTCATCAGTCGATTTGCCAGATCTAATTTCTGCTTCAAATTCTGAAGAATTTTGCAATGGTCGCCTTTGTATTTCACAACATCGCACAGAGGTTTCAAATTTTCTTCACTTCTGTTACCACTTAGCAAGTGTTGAATGATTCCGATCACAGCCGTCCCTGTCTCACTAAATCTGCTGCGAGTTTCTTCAATGGAGAGATCGAGAACTTCGTAGAATAATCTTCTCAGCTCATTTTCGTCTTCCTTTCTCTTTTTCAAATTTATACCTTCCAAATCAACAACCGAATCAGCGAACGTACTGGGGATCGTGTATTTGCGTTTTAATGGTGGCTGAGTCGAAGTGTTTAATGCATATGCCTTCACTGCATCATCGAGGAGATTTCCAAATACTTCTACGTCTTGGCGACAAGATCGGAGTTGTTCCGTTACAGATTCTATTAACTTCACACCAGCATCAATGCCCAAATCTCTTCTTTACAGCAGTGCATTTGCCGGTTTTAGATATCCAAGCACCTTGAACATGAGTTCCGCAAGGAAGCAGAAAGTCTTAGTAGATATTTGATGCAGTAATCCGGTAGCTTCAACTTTCAATGAGACAAGTTCTTCTTGGGAAGTTTGGATTGCTATCAGCGCACTTAATATGTGAGTCCTGTCGTCATGAGTCACTGTAACTGTGTCTAGATGTCCAGTCCAACGTTTTTCCAACAATCGCTTTAAACTCTTTCCTGCGTATTCTGCTGCAACGTGTCCTTTTCTGAAAAAGCAATGTAGTTGTTGAGAAATATCGAAGAACTCTTTCAGTTCAGGAACTGATTCAATTGCTCTAGTAACAACCAAATGCAACTGGTGATTGAAGAAGTGAACAAACAAAATATTCCTCTTTAAATTCTCTTTTCTGTCTGCTCATGACTGGTGCTCCATCGTAGCACTGCGCTATTATGTTTTCGGTTCTGAATTCTACTTTCCTCAAACAGTCTAAGATGGCATTCTTAATGCTGACAGCATCTTGCTTGTCCAACTTCAGTATTGTTACGCATCTTTCTTGTACTTTAAAGTTCATAAGATACCAAACTGCGACAGACAAATCTTCGATTCGTTGCTTGTCTCTGGTTTCATCTGCAAGTAATGAACAAAATGTGCTTTCGTTCGCTACATTCACTATTTTTCTCATAACAGATTCTGCCATGAAATGAATTATTTCATGCTGAATATCCGGGTAGTGTACTTTGCTTTGGCAGGGATGATTTTGACAATTTCTGCTAATTTCGGATCTTTACGAATACTAAATTCAAACAGATTTAAGAACAACCCATTTGAAGGTTCTCCGGGTCGCTCACACACAGAATATTCCCTGAACGACAACTGATTTAAAGCCAAGAATTGAATAACTTCCATAATACTTTTCACACAGTACCTATTCTTCACAATTACATCGCTACACACTTGTTTCCTGGCCGTTTCGCCCGAGTCCTCACGTTTCAGTTGCTCCAAGTAGCAAGCCATGGCATACCTATGAGTATCAGATTCGGCATGACGAGAGAATCCCTTATTTTTCTCGGTCGCATGTTTCCAGTCTCTAAAACCATTATGTACAAATGAGGGATCACTGTTTATTGATGGATATTTCCGGCATGTGAAACAAAAGATACCATCTAACATCACAGAATACTCGAGCCAGTCCCACGTTTTATACTATATTGGACGAAATCGTCGAATTGCACCAGAAATTGTCTTCTACGGCTGTAAAACGGCGGAAATCAGATGTTTCACATTTAGTTTCTACTCCAGCTTCTTTAGATGTTGATGTCGATGGCACAGCTTCCGAATTAGTTCTACTTCTGACAGTTATTGCACTAAAAATGACTTGATGGATGCTTGTGTCATTTTATGGTGTTACGTTTATAATGGAGTCAGTGCTGTCATTAGAAATGTCTGTCGAAGCAGCTTCCCTTATAGTTGGTGTTAATAAGCCTTTTGTTTCCTTATGAAAATTTACTTCACTCTACCGCTATAGCTACCGCGCGCAATTTAATAGTGTGTTGTAAAATCTTTCTTAGTATAGGCCTTCTGTTCTGCTGTCATCTAGGTTGTTTTGTTTGTGGGCAGAACTATTATTTTCTTCGTTCTCCCCGCAAAGACCCAACTAGCTTCATAGATTGTTTATAAATATATGAAAGCAGGGGAGAAAATGCATTGTTGTTGCGTTTATACTAAACAAGAACTTCGTGAATTTTCTCTCAGATCGCTTTCTGTTTCATTAATCTACGGGTTTAGTTTCATCAACGTCCAAAAATAAAACTGAGAAACAAAAATGCTGAGTGCAAAGCACGTATAAATGTGAAACTTACAAGAAAATGCTGTATTTGTATCATTGAAATCGGAATATTTTTTTTCATTTTTTTATAATTGAAATTTAAGCTCTTTCTTTTTTGCAAAAACAGTCTTTGTCAATCTGTAACGAAATTGTGTACTTTGTATTTTGTGAGTAGTTTATGCTTTCTTGCTGTGCCAAATATAAAATTTTAAACAATTAGTATAATCCTGATATCTTCTTCTAGAACACGCAGAAAGTATCGTAGTGACAGCGTGTATATACTAGGGAACGTTTCTTATTCTCCTGACAAACGTTTCTTTTTATCTTTGAAAAGGGCTGCTTTTGCAAGAAACCTTTCAATCGAAATATTCCAATTTATGTAAATCTGAGTAATACTGTTTAACATTTAATAATAATACACAACAAAAAAGTCTAAATTTGATTCAAAGTTTAGTGTGGGCTTAGATGCAAATGACTATTCTTTGAAACGGCATTTTTTCTTACGTCTTAAATGCTTGTAATGGTGCCATTAATGAGGCCTCAAACGCTTGCAATGAGAAAAAATAATATGAGAGATATTGGGCACGTTTAGCATTAGCAACAAGCCTATAATTTTCGAAGAAATAGTAATACGCGCTTAAATTTAATTTTCTTTGGTAAATAAAATAACAAGAATTTTATACTTGGTTTTTACTAAAACAATTTAAAAGTTCTCGATAGCTTTATCTTTTACAGCGGGCAAAATATATTTTAGGGTGGGCACTGCCCGCCCTAGCCCCCCCCCCCTGGCTACGGGCCTGGATGATATTAATAATGAAACTGATGTAAGTAAGATGTGGGAAGCAATTCATGAAACAATTAAGAGCGGAGCGAAGGAACGTGTAGGTGAGAAGAAACAACAGAAAAACAAACCTTGGTTTGATGAAGAATGCCTTAAGCTTCATGCAATACGGAAACAAACCAGGCAACGATGGCTAAGTAATAAAAGCGAAGCAAATACCAACCACTACAATAACGCGAAACGAAACGCCACACTCGGGTTCAGAAACAAAAAGCAAGAATATCTGACGTAGGAGATTCAGGAGATAGAGGAAAACAGGAAGACAAATAACATACGAGCAGGGCGCAGAATTCAAATTTTCACGAAACGGAACGCTTTACTTCCGTTAACATGCTATTGCTCTTTTTTGTCTATGATTATCATATTGACGAGGCGGAACAGGAAGGTTCCAGCCGGTCCATTTCAAGCCCAGTATACGAGATCTATACAAAGGGGTAAATTCGTTAAAAGCC